>UCOH01000207.1:0-34207 GCA_900474275.1 Synergus japonicus
TATATATATATATATATATAAATTTATATTTACCTTTTGTTTTTCATCATTTATGCATGTTCTCACTTTTTTTATGCTTTGATAAACGGATTCCTGGATTGAGAACGTAGCTTTATTCTTGCAATCACCAAAATTTATTTTCTTTCCGTTTGCAATCGCAGCCCGACTCTAAATGACATAAAATTATGAATATAACATTTTTTTAATCTTGTATTAATGTGGGATATCGGTTTAGGTATTACGCTTATAATATATGTATCTACTTACATTAATGTCCCTGCCTACTATGAACGTGATAAATTTCACTTGTAGCAAAAAATCAGAACGCAAATCCGCAAAGATTGCCTGTAAATATAAAAAAAATTTTTAATAATAAAAAGAATGTATTAATTATAAATTTGTTTTTATTTTTAGTTACAGCGTATTCGACTTTTCTTATTTTCAAATCTTTTAACTCGTTATTTCTCATCGTTTTCTCAGTATCAAATTTATAACAAAATAAGGTAATACATTTTTCACTGACTTTGGAATAGCTTTTCTTATCTTTTAGTCTTTTATTGCCATACCTTACGAAAACTTCTTGATCGAAATAAAAACGAATATTTATTTTCGATCAGAATTTCGCCTTTATAAACGAGAATCAGGTACGTATCCAGAAATCGTGTATCTTTCTTCAATGCTCGGAAAAGAAAGGACAAATGAGGGGCCCTGGCCCCCCTTTTGTCCTTTTTTTTCCCAGCATTGAACAAAGGTACACGATTTCTGGATACGTGCCCGACGAGAATATATTGTTTTCCCTCAGTTTCTAAAAAGTATAACTGATAAAATAATTAACTATAATTGCCTTTGCACTTTTTAAAATGAAAATTTATACATTTACATATTATATGTAAGTAACTTACTTCGAAGGCACATAAAGCCATTAAACAGATGATTCCATACTTCATTGTTGAACAATTCGCACAATTTCTTCTTCGTCCAAAGATGGGATGTAAAAACTCAATCTCAAAGGGTAAGAAGTGTTCTTTTTATACTAAAATGCTTATCTTAAAATATATTTGTTTATACACAAATCTAGTGAGGGTCACGTAGGTGTTTGCAGTGGCTTATGTAGTCTATACGGTATAAGAATATTGTAAGAATATTGTAAGAATATTATAAGAATAATAATTGTTTATGCAGGAAAAAAACATTCTGTATCTAAAATTGTCAAATAGGTGCAATTGCTTCCGTATAATAAAAATTTGTATCTCTTGTTATTGTTGAAACGTGTTTACGTTTTTTTGATACGTTTATTTGATGTCGTGATACGTCATTGATTAATGACGATATATGTTTCTGTTTAACTTATAAATTTCATAATAGCAACAGAATCACATAACAATGATTTCGAATAATAATTGTTGAGTAATTTGATTGTAAATACATATATTTCAAAAAATGACGATTTAAGATGCATCTTCAAGTAGCTGAAAACCAATTTATTGCCCTCCATATAATCACACTTGTATTTTACAGAATATCAGTCATCAACGCAAGTTTTAATTTTAGCGCATACGTCAATGCAACCCTGAAGAGTAGGCCCAATGCGTTTTACACCTTTTTGTAAATCAGAAATAGCTTTCTGAGTGCAAGCTGTCTTATCCTTTAAACAAATAAAAGAATAATATGAATATTTATTTTAAAATTTCCTATATATATAAATTTATATTTACCTTTTGTGTTTTATCATCTATGCATGCACTCCCTTTTTTTGTGCATTGAAAGACGGATTCCTGGAGTGAGAACGTAGCTATATCCTTGCAATCACCAAAATTAATTTTTTTTCCGCTTGCAACCTTAGCACGATACTATAAGTGATAAAAAATTATGAATATCAAGTTTTTTTAATCTTGTATTAATTTGGGATATCGGTTTAGATATTACGTACGCTTATAATATATATATCAACTTACATTAATGTCCCTATCTACTATGGACGTGATAAATTTCACTTGTAGCAAAAAATCGGAACGCAAATCTGCAAAGACAGTCTGTAAATAAAAAAAAAAAAATTTAATAATAAAAAGGATTTATTAATTAATAACATATGAAATAATTAATATTTTTTTATTTTTAAATACAGCGTATTCGACTTTTTTTATTTGCAAAATTTTTAACTCTTTATTTCTCATCGTTTTCTCAGTATCAAATTTATAACAAAATAAGGTAATAAACTTTTCACTGCGACTTTGGAATAGCTTTTCTTATCTTTTACTCTTTTATTATCATACCTCACGAAAACTTCCTCATTAAAATAAAAACGAATATTTATTTTCGATCAGAATTTCGCCTTTATAAACGAGAATATATTGTTTCTCCTCAGTTTCCAAAGAGTATCACTGATAAAATAATTAACATCATGAAGAGTAAGTATTTTTACTTTAATTTCTCTTTTCACAAAAAACGGATTCAGATCTTGATTGGTTGAAAAAAATTTCTATCCATTTTTCAATCAATTTAACATTCCATCTGGATATAAATGGACAAAATTTATATTCACTTTAAATATTTTCAATCTTCAAGATGTCCAAGCATTGCTATTCGGTCCTACTTGCCGATTTCTATAATAATTTATTAATTTTTCAGATTTTTGCGTTCTTTCTGCTATTTTACTGGCCATGCTGGTAGTTGTAACAAATGGCCGCGCACACCATCAGGAGTACAGACCAATCCCGAAGAAATGTCCAAAAAAAGACCCTGCAGACCGATATGTTAATTTAGCTGATCCGACTAATTGTTCCCGTTTCTATTCGTGTGTAAGACAAACGAAGGTTCATACATCTTGTGCAGCAATTGACGATAAAGGAAACAGACTTTACTTCAACCCACTTCTTCAAATATGCGATTTGCCAGAAAATGTTAAATGTGCAAAGAAACCCGAGCCAGATATACAAGGTGTAGGAATGGCGTACCTGCTTGACACTATTTCGAATTCGTACGCTGTTTGAAGGACAGAATTGTCAACAGAATCGTTTCAATAAAGAAGTAAATCTCATTAAAATTCTTTAGTTATTTGTCCTTTGTCGGCTTCTTAATTTCTTGTATATATCATCAAAATTAAAGCATAGATGAGACAACACAAAATTACTGATCGAGAAAATAATTATTTTCCCGGAATTATTTATACAGTAATTATAATATTCTTGGTTGCTAATTTTCGTCATTACAATCGACTACATGTCCTTAAAACATTCCTGCTCTCATTTTAAAATCGCTTTCCTTATCTTGATTCAAATATTCGTAATCGTATTATTATGCAGTCTGATTTCGATTAGTTAATAATATTCTGTTAAGAATAGATCTAATGAGGATTGTTAAATTTTTCGAAAATAATGGCAATCCTTAGAATTCAGAGCTCCACTGTATATTATACTTGTGATAAAAAAATAAAGCATATTTGAAATTTTTTATTGGTTCTATATTCATTTTTATCAAGTCTTTTATTTTACGTGTGCATCATTTTACGATTGTCATGTTCTGTTTTAAAGATTGTAAAGTTTTTAAATTACAATTTTATAGCAGGAATAAAATTAGAAGTCATGATAGATTCACTAAAAAGCAAAATAGTAAATATTTGACTTCTTTATAAGATAATAAACGACATTCCTTCGGAGTTTAAATCTACGTGACTTATAAAAATTAAAAAAAAAAATATTTGTAATACGCTTTATCTAAACAGAAAATAAAATTTATGAATTATTAAAATATTAATAATAATTATAATAGAGTAATTAAAGTAATACTTATATTAATTATTAAATGCGGGTAAAAAATCGAGATTCGATGTCATATTTTTGCTATTTTTGCTTTCTTTTAGCTATTAAAAATCTTAAAATGTTTTTTCTTAAGTTTATAATTGCCTTTGCACTTTTTTAAATGAAAATTTATACATTTACATATTATATGTAATTAACTTACTTCGAAGGCACATAAAGCCATTAAACAGATGAATGCACACTTCATTGTTGAATAATTCGCTTAATTTCTTCTTCGTCCAAAGATGGGATGAAAAACTCAATCTCAAAAAGGGTAAGAAGTGTTCTTTTTATACTAAAATGCTTATCTTAAAATATATTTGTTTATACACAAATCTAGTGAGGGTCACGTAGGTGCTTGCAGTAGCTTATCTAGTCTATATACTAGATTTACGATACAAGGATATAATAATAATAATTGTTTATACAGAAAAAAAAACAATCTGTATTTAAAATTGTCAAATAGGTGAAATTGCTTAAACTAATAAAAATTTTTATCTTGTGTTATTGTTGAAACGTAATCAATCCAGGGGTGTAGCTACCGCCGTATCAGCCGTATTAATGATACTGAGCCCCGAGCTTCAGGGGGTCCCCGAGTGTGTAGCGAAAATTCGTAAAAATAAAAATTTTAAATTAAAATGGTAGAAGGGCCCCCCGACCAATTTTGATACAGGGCCCCCCTAGAGTAAGCTATGCCACTGAATCAATCACTATATGTTTCTGTTTAACTAACAATGAATTTCATAATAGCAACAGAATCACAACAACAATGATCTTGATTAATAATCCTTGAATTACTGGAATTTGATTGCAAATACATATATCATATAAAATGATGATTTAAGATGCATCTTATTCATTTTTTGAAAGGATTTCCAGATATTGGTGCCAAAACTGCAATTAATAAAATCTTTAAAATGAACCTGTGAAGATTGCGTTCATATAAATAAACAATTTCTATATTTATAGAGATACTGAGTGGAAATTTTGTAAAATTAAATGAAATGTAGTAAGAGACGCTTATTTGGCGTCTTAAATTATTGCAATAATAAAAAAAAATTCATATTCAGTTATTTATAAATATTTGTATTAATAAAAAAAATTATTTTGCAATTTTCTCTTTGTTATTATAAAAGTCGAGGACTAGATCAACTTACGTTAGTGTATTTACTTTAATTTTATAAAATTTCAATTTGATATTACAATAAATATGTATCAATGAAAATATTGCAAAAAAGATGTTGGTAAAGTAGAAATCGGATAACTAAATTCGCAAAAATACTTGTTAATTTCTGTTTTACCGACTGTGTACGTCCAATGTAGAACAGCTGTGTAGTGTGTGTCGTGTTTGTCAAAATCGTCAAAATTTTCGGAATTTGTTGATTTGGTAAGTCATTTTACACATTTTTCTGCTAATTACAATAGATTACATCGTCCCTCTTCTAGATTTTAAGATAAATCTAGTAATATATACAAATGAAAGGCGAAAGTCCTTTGAATAATCTGTCAAGTTTATAGGTTATATTACATAATTTATTTCTTATCTAAAAAATATTTAAGTAACAATGAAAAATTAAAACATTTATAAATACTTATGAAAGTAATTTACTCATTTACGATTCTTATATTTTATAAATTATATTTGCATTCTATTCTCCCTATTAATAATTGGTACTATTTTCAATAAAGACCTCATAGATTTTCGTTATGATTATTTACTTCATTTTAATCATAATCGATTGTTACGCTTATATATTATATAGAATTGAAAAGACCCTAAAACAGAAAGATCCTAAATCGACTTTTCTAAAAAAGTTCTTGTGACGTTTTTTTCCTGAATAGCCATTAATAGAATGAATAGAATCGACCTCAGGTTTGAGGATTTTATAGAAGTAATTAATGAAAAGCAATTCCATTTTCGTAGATCATGGGAGGACATGGGCATGGACATGAGCCAGCAACCTACAAGATACCCAGTCACGAAATATATAAATGGGAAGACGTACCAGAATTAGTAAAAATGCAAGAAAAATTAGCAAAAAAAGGATTAAAGGATCCATGGGCACGTAATGAAGTTTGGCGATACCATAAAGACTTTGGAACCAGAACCTCTCGTGCTTTCAATGGGTTCTTTCGAGGATGGAAAGTCGCAATTCCAGCTGTTATTATAACGATTGCTGTTGAAAAAGCTCTAGGTATTAGTTATGGAGGTCACCATTAATTTAATTATACAAAAGTTTAATTTTCTTCTACGAATCACGGAAGTTAGTGTATCATAAATAAAGGGAATACATAGTTCAAAATGGAAAACAAGTTTATTAAGAACATTATTTTCGGCGATACATTCCCTTATCAAAGTCTGAAAAATATATTACGTAAAATCTTGTTTAAGGTAAGTAATGAGGCGATTAATAATTAAAAAAGATTAAAAATTTAGAATTACATATTACTAACTTTAAATTATAAAAGGAATCTTTTGTCTATTAAAGTATTTTTCGTTAAGTTTCTTTTAACGTTCCACTTGTTGATTATCATAAGTAATTGAGAAATTAGAAAAGTTATAAGAAGAGAAATAACATAGTTTTCTGAAAGTGCTTGAGCGAAAACAAAAAGTGCAATTTCAAATGTTCCTAGTATCCATTCGGAGCCATAGAAAGCAGTGCATTCAAATGAATGGCTATTATCTATAAAAGGAAACAAGAATCTATTAGATTGAAATTATCCGGTTTTTTTTTAATTTACTAATCTTATAATTTCAGGCTTTTACTCTTACCTCTATAAAAAACAGATTTTCCTGCAGGAACTGGCAGTTCAATATCACATAATTTTTCTAGAAAGAGTTTGTCTTTAACCACGTAGTCTACATCCTTAAAACAGTGATCTATAAATTCCATTAAAAACCTTCTGATTTTCTCATGGATAATTATAGTTTTTTCCCAGTTCATAGAACGAGTGAATTGCTTTCTTAAGAAACGCTCCTCTTCCTAAAAAATACAAATTTATTTCATTGTTAAATTTCAATTTCATTTAATCCATACCTTTTTCAAGAAAGTACGAATGAATTTACATACTGGATTCTGTGAACTCCACGATTTATCGAAAATTTTACGGAAAGAAGTTGAAACAGAAACTGTAAAAGTTTGTTCAATTGTTCCTGGAATTAATCCTCTATGGGCACATAAATTTTTTTCTTCTCTCTTTAGATCGTTTATTAGATTCTTAAAATCGGTATCAGCAAATCCATGAACAGATCTATGAATGCAACCATCAATTTTGAAATATTTTGTAATTAAGATTTAAATTTGTTTATACGTAACTACATACCTTCCATGAATATAAAAGCCATAATATTTAAAGTAGAGAATAAATAAACTTATGTTAGCAGTCGAACATAAATCTACAAATCTTTGAATTCTGTTTCTCATATAAGTTTCGTAAAACGAGACTGAAGCCAACCATTGGATAATGTACATGGTTGCATAAACCAATGCTCCAGTCCCATATCGTAGTGTATAATTCTTATCTAATTCTACATTGCAATTATTCTTAATACTTAATTCCGGAACTGCTGTTGACCAGTTTTTCAATCCAATAACCTAAAGAATTCAAGCTTTAACCATAAGAAAATTCATTATGTTCAAAAATCTACTGAGAAATGTAAAATTTACCTCCAGTACGAAAAGAGTAGAAACAATCTGAAAAATTATACTAATTTTCCTCTTAGTTTGAATCTCATAAAACTCGTTAATGATAAAGAAAGTTCTCCATATGCTGACTGGAGCCCTTTGTAGAGTTTTTTGTTCAGCTTCTCCATTTGTTGGTAAAACCTCAGGACTTCGCGAAGAAGAGGTTTCACCCCCACTTTTTCTTTTTGATTTGGAGGGTGTTTTAATTTTTTTTCTTTCATAACCATTTTCGTCAACTGAGTTCAACTTACTTTTGAACAATTTTCTCAGAGAAGTACGTGGTGAACAATATTCCATAGGGCTGCAAATTGCTTTTGGCTGTTCCCAGTCGATGAAAAATAGATTCACATTCCATTGTCGACGAAGGTTACTCATTAATTCCACGGTCTATTGTATACAAAAATAGTTTAATCAATGTTTTGAAGCTTTATGAACTTTATAATTATTACTAACAATTTCAATCACATACTTTGCAACAGAATGCCATTATTGTGCAAATATGAATTGTCATCTCATCCGTCTTGTTCGGCAATGGAATATGCAAAACTGTTTGTCCTTTGTAAAAAATAAATGTACATATACAAGTACTGATAGATACTAGCAAAAGAACATTTCCAATGAAGCTAAGGCAGTATATCAAAAACCACAGCAGCAATGATACATTAAACTCATTTGCAAAATTTCGTTTACAGTAACTCCACGTTTTTAATACTGATAAAATTATAGCAAAAGTGGATAGAATTCCAACAGTTATCTAAAAATGTTAAAGATTATTAATTGGGAAATAAAAATTTCATGAAATAATTAGAAGACGTTGAAAATTAAGAATTAAAAGTTGTATGGTCAAAATGTATACCTGAACAATTTTATTTACATCTTGTTCCTCTACAACAAAAGAAACTTTAACATCCACTAAAACTTCTTCATTATTCAAAATCTGCTGCTGTGTTAATTCCTCGTAATGAATTATCAATAGAGGAGGACAAATTTTTCCATGATCCTGTTTTGACTGAACTTTTATTCTGAAATTGAGTTTTTTTTATTGATTATGTTAGAATATAAAACTTCAAATTTTTTACACTTACGTAATCTCGAGAGATTTTAGATAACGAAGTCCTGAAAGTTCAGAATCTATTCGAAAAGTACCATTAACAGAATTCTTGATTGTTTTTAATCCAGTCACTGAGTCAACAAGAAAAAATCTTTTGACAAGTTGCCATTGGGAGACTCTTTCTAAATTCTGAAGATATACTATTTTTATTACATATCATATATTTAATCATTATTTTGAATTTATTTACTTACCTTGTTTATTTGTTTGACTAAGATCGGAAGAGGGTGTAAAATTTGTTTATTTTCCTCATTATAAACCAGATACGGATCGAAAAATTCAATTTTCGTATCTTTTAATTCCTTGACCTTTATTTTCTGATATTTGTGAGTATTCACTCCAAATCTGATGTTTAACAGCATTTTAAAAATAGACGGCATATCAAAAGATTCGAATTCACCTTCGAGGGAATACTTAACAACTTTAATGTGGAGTAGGCTTTTCTGAAAAATAAGACATCGTTAAAAATTATTTTATAAACCAAAACTTAGTTTAAAAATAAACTTTTAAATATCTTACATTGCTGTTTTTGTAGAGATTGTACTTTTGGGAAATATTTTTACTATTTACAACGGAAAATGCTTCTTCCGCTTTGTAAAATAAAGAATCTGTTTTCAGTCTTAAAAACTTACAAGCGGCTTCATTCGCATATAAAGTCAGTGCACACATGTTTGATAAATGTTCGCACTCTGTTTTATTCTGGTCCTATAATTTATTAATAAGTTTTATATTAATTAGTCTTATAGTGCAGTTTATTTTGATATTGATATAAATAAAATAAAATTATAGTTGCTTCTACCTCACACAAGTATGTAGCCAACTGTAAATTCATTCTCAGGTAATAACTCTCAAAACTTTGATTTTGAAAATTAACAAAATAGGAATCGTGAACTTCAGACCAGTACGAATAGTTTTTGGGAAAACAGTACTGATTTATTCTCATATGAGATTCTACAGGGCAATCACAATTTGTTAATTTGTTGTATTTAATATCACTGCATGGCAGACAACCTTTCCCATCATTGGATGGAAAGGTATTTATGGAACATGGAAGACATTCGACAGTTTCCAGTAATTCTCCAGTCAAATTTCTTTCGACTATTAAATAAAATTAATATTATAAATAATTCAAGAGGTAATTTTTGTATTTATTATATCATTAGAAAAAATTTTTCTATACCTCTTATTTGATTTGTAAAACAGGAACATATGGATGATTTATTATTCTTTTTACAAGAAATACAGTCTTTCCCATCACTTGTTAAAATTGTTCCAGATTTGCATTGTTCACATATGGGAAAACCATTTTTAAACCCAATCAGTTTGCTCCTCTTGTTACATTGACATTTTAAATCTAAATATCAGATATTTAAATATTATTTGGATAATAAATATTAATTGTCTTTTTAATTGTTTAAAAACTAACTTACGGTCTTTTGCAGGTTCCAAATTTTTTTCAACTTCACACTGAATACAGGAAAGTGAACTCACATCAAAATATTCATCAGATTTACAGTCATTAGGCTGAACATATTCAATTATTTCATTACTAATTGCTAATGTTCGATTTATTAGTACTAGTATTAAAAAATTGAATATAAAAAAACTACACGTATATACCCTGTACATTTTGTTTGCAAGTCACAGAATTTAATTTTGTGTACAGACTTATTGTCTATACACAATGTTGCTATGGAAACGATATAGAACATTATACGTACAGTAATATATTCAAATAGAATTTTATTTTAAATTATGTAGAACGTACAAAATGAAATATATTTCCTTATTATAATTAATTTAAATTTATCATTTGTTATTATTCGATTAAACTTAAAGCATAAAACTGATTATCTTAAATTTGAATCACAACAGTATCTGTTTTATCAACTTTTCTGAACAAGTCGTTAGATGTCACAAGTGGTCTTATTTTTTAATATCAAAACTTTAAATAATTTAAACAGCCATTTATAATTTTTAAATTTTGAAAAGTACCTCATTAATTTAATTGTAAATATAATATCATTAATTTTATTCAATTAAAACTTATTTATTGTAGGATTTTTATTCTAAGAATTCACAAATGAGGCTGTGGCGCTTTAAAGAAGAATCAATAAGTTGTCAGGATGGCCGAGCGGTCTAAGGCGCCAGACTCAAGGTTCAACCTTCTCAGTTAAACTGAGTCAAATGAGGATTCTGGTCCTCTTTGAGGGCGTGGGTTCGAATCCCACTTCTGACAAATTTTTTGTTGTTTCATATATTTTTACATAGATTTTGCAAAAAAACTATAGCTAGTATTCATCATTTTCATCATTTTTTTTTGCATCTATGCCTGATGTGTTCGAATCTCGACAGACTCAATTTTTTTTAAATATTTTTCATTTACTTATTATTTATAAGTGACAAGACTTTATAATCACATTTCTGTATTCTTAATTAATTATTATTCTCTTATCTTCTAAAACTTTCCATGATTACCGTTACGTACAGACATGGCCTCGCTTAGAATTCGGAGGCCCTGAGGCCAGCCTTCATCAGTGGAGGCCCCTATAACTTTTCTGTATATAATCAAAAATGTTTCGTAATTATAATGTTTTATTACTAATTTTAATATTTTATTACTGTTTATAGCAGGGAAAGAGGATTCCCGAGAAAATTTAACAATTTAATTATTAAAGAAAAAAAAAATTTAATTCGACGAAAATTCGGGAATCTCCTATTAGTTTGACGGCCCTGTAATGATTAGTTACTTCGGCTTTTTATTCCGACGATTAAAGTCCCGTATCTTCTAGTGGCTAAAAATTTGTAATTTTCTGCACGGAATATAGCAAGTATTATACGCATTCGGATCAATTTTTTTCATAGCATAAAAGCTCTTTATCAATTTTATCATTATTAAAATATAGAACATATATTGATCTGTATTAAATTAACTAATTAACACGTATGTACTTCGTTCAACTCAACTTTTTGTTCAGTCCATCCATTCATTTAATATGTTGAGAAATGCGGGTAGTAGAAACTTGTCTTGGAAAACCAATTTACTTTATTATTATGGCAAAGTTATTGGTTTATGTCCACTTATTCTGTATAATGATGGAAATTTCAAATTATCTTCCAGTGGAATCTTATACACTCTTGTCCTTTGTATCACGTACTTTTTTACATACCTTTCTACTCTTCATTATAGACTCAAACATCCATTTCCCACTGAACCTGACATATCGATTCTTGTGGATGGATTCGTTATCACATTGCAATTTATTACAACAATATCTTGCTGGTTGGTTTTTGCTTTCAGACAGAGAAAGCTGCAAGCCATTGTTGAAGCTATTAAAAGTACAAATCAGATGGCTCAGAAACTTGGTCTCGAAGAGGATCATCAAGAAATTTTGAGATTAATTGGATATCGTGTTTTGATTGTGAATTCTTATTTCAGTTTCATTTTCTCCTTTGAACAATTTTTTTATTCGAAACGTCCTAATTATAAAACAATAAAAATAGCACCATTCTATACAGCACATTTTGTGATATATAACGTACTGTTTTTGTTTATAACAGTTTTAAGTGTTATAGTCAGAAAATTTCATCGATTAAATATTGGATTGAAAAATTTGGCAATTCGAAATGATAGAGAATGGAGGTAAACTTAAGTAAATTTAAATAAAGACATATGGATAAGTATTATTTACTAATCTACTTTCTCTTTTACAGATCTACAACATCAATTAATATTCAACACTTTGGACAATTACATGAAGAACTGAAGCTTCTGGCAGAAAGCGTCGCTGATTTTTTCGCCCTTCCGACACTAAATATCATTACACTTTGCTTCGTTCAAATTGTTCACACCGCTAATGCATCGAACTTAATGATTAAGCGTCTACATTGGGATCTATTAGGAATCAGTGTACTGTGGATAACTCTTTTAAAGATATTAACCATCTTTCTGGATTTCTTCTTCCTATGTATCGTAGCTGAAACCACCTGCGAAAAGGTATATACTTGCTGATAAACCATAAGTTTCAGATAGATAAGAATTCGCATTTGAATCGATAATTCCAATTTACTTAAGAGCTCATTTATCTCCTGGAATTTTTACTTGACAATTTTCTTCCAAATGATGTTTCTTTTCACCGCACACTTTCAATATGGTGAAAAGTGCATCAAGCAAGAAATACTTTTTGTCATTGACCTTCCTGTACTATTATGGAAAAGCGATAGGCTTGTTTCCTCTCGATTTAGACAAAAAAGGATGTTTGAAATTCTCTTATACTGGCATTTTGTATTCAATTATACTCAGCACAGCCTATATTTTTGCCTTTTCTCGAGCAATTATAAATAGAGCTCAGACAAGTTATCCAACAGAAACAATTATATCAATTATCGCTGATATGCTTGTTGTTAGTCTTCATTTCGGGATAATAATATCCTTATGGATTATTTTTGCTCTTCGCCAAACGAGAATAAAAAATATCGTTGAGGATATTAAAAAAACAGGAGAGATTGCTAGAAAGCTGGGACTGACAGATGATCGCAGGCAAACCATCAGAACACTTTTTAATCATGTGATGTTTGTGAATATATGCTACTGTGCTATATTTATTTCTGATTACACGATATACTCCTGCTTCTCTGAGTTCAATTCGATGATATGGATTCCTTGCAATTTTCCGCATATTATTGTGCACAATGTGCTCATTCTTTTTACAATTTCTCTGCAAATATTGAAAAGAAGATTTCATGAATTGAATGTTTGCCTAAGACATTTACCTTCATCATCTCGTTTCTCCAAGATTTCATATAAATTTTTTAATCCAATTCCTCTGAGCATCGAGAATTTCGGGGCATTGCACAGCGAACTCAGTGATTTGAGTGAAATTATCACGGATTTTTTCGCATACGTATTATTAATGAGTTTGTTGGCCAATTTTCTGCAGATTGTCTTGAACATCCATCACTTATATCTGTCTATTTCTAAAAACAGCGATTTGGATGAAACAGAAACTTGGATTACTGAGAGTTTCATGATTTGGTCCTTTATCCTCATTTTGGAATTATTCTTTGTTGTCATTATCTCTGGGATGGTTTCTGAAGAGGTGCTTCAAATTTTTTAATTTGTGTACATTAACGAAAGTATACTCATTTAATTGAACTCTATTTCAGGCAAACAATACTGGGAATATTCTTCATAAAATGTGGATTGATTATAAACCATTAAATTGCGAAACAACTGTAAGTTTCTATTAATTATTAATTTAGATAATAATAGTGTTCCAAACTGCTATTTTTGAATACTTTTAGGTGAAGAGAGTTTCACTACGTTTACTTCAAAGACGACTGACTATATCATTGTATGGATTTCTTAAGTTAGATTTTCAATTCATATACAATGTAAGTTGCAATATGAAAATATTGAAAATTAATCAATTCTAAGTCGTACTATCATTTTAAATCTACAGATTTGTGGAACTGTGACAACTTATTTAATAATCATGCTTCAATTAGATGAGTATAAATCTAAATGAAATTATCATAAATGAAGATATATTTTCTAAGGAGTGCAATTTGATAGATGCGTCTATTGAGTCATTAGTATTCATTTTAATTTTACTAAAGTGTATCATAATAATGCTGACAATGTGCATTCTACACTTCATCAATGTAAATGTTTCCACTATAATAACACAGTGAAGACAAAATTCCATAATGAGATAATTGTTCATAGTTCGACGAGCATCACATTAGAAAATAAAAACGCTACTTAGTGAATTTGTGTAAAATGTCGGACAAGTCACGTAGAAATAATCAGCCTTTTGTTTATTATTATGGAAAAGTTTTGGGTTTGTTTCCATTGAGTTTAGACCATGAACAAGAATTCAAACACTCTTACATCTGCCTTGTATACGGCATAGTGCTTTCTGTTCTATATACCCTTTTGTTTTCTTGGATCGCACAAATTCAATCCAAGATCAAAATTGATTCACAAGAATTACGCGTGGCAACTGCAGTGGACATATTCGTTAATGTTCTACTGTTTTTTTCAGTAGTACTTTCATGGCTAATTTTTGCTTTTCGTCAGAGAAAAATACAAACTATCATCAAGAATATTAAAAAAAATGGCGAAATTGGAAGAAAACTGGGTCTTGAGGATGATAATACAGAAATTGTTGGGACTCTCAAAACGCGAGCTTTTTCCTTGGCTTTTTATTACATTATTCTGTTTATTTTAAAACAAAGTAATGCACTGTATCTTACTAATTACGAGTGGTTACTATGGAACCTGTATCAATTTCTTCACATTGTAATTTGGAACGTATTTTTTCTTTTCATAACGGTTTTACAAATTATACGGCGAAGATTTTCTCGCTTAAACCTTATACTTCGAAAATCCTTAAGAAATAATTTTAGAGAGGAAATCTCGTCTGAAGAAAATTCTAGACGAAGGTGAAATTTTTAATTTATAATTATATCTATAATTCATTATTCAACTGAGTATGATAATGTTGGCTTAAAATTTCACAGATTTGTTATACAAACGGCCGAGGATATTGAGATTATAGTAAAATATCACGATGACCTCAAAAATCTTGTCGATGACATCTCAAATTTTTTTGCTTTTCCGATATTAATTTCTCTGATCTGTAATTTTTGTACTGTTGTTTCATCCATCAACATAGCATATCTATTATCAAAAATGTTTCTGAACTTCAACTGGAAACTTATGATGAATTTGTCAACATATCAGCTTGTTTTCTTTGTTGCTATTTTAGTATTTTTATGCATCTGCGTCGTCTCTGGATTTATTTATGAAGAGGTATTGTTACCCTTTTATGCTCTCGTTTCAAATATTAATGTATTTAATATAAATTTATATTAAATACTCACTTGTTTACGTTAGGCAAATGCTACTGGCGATATTCTTTACAAAATGTGGATTTATCAACCAAATTACGTTCACGGGGTAAATTTTTGTTCTCTATATTATAAATAAATATTCTGAAAGTACACGGAAAAAATGTGAGAAGTATTATAAATCTTTTAGTTTCAGACAAGAAAAGTTTTAGTGCAACTGTTGCAAAATAATATGTGTATATCTCTATATGGATTAATAGATTTAAATTATGAACTTATGCAAAAGGTAAATCATATTTGAAATACACTTGCTGGAAATCTAAAAGATTAAAAAATATATCATTATAATTTTAGGTATGCGGACCAATAATAACGTATCTTATAATTGTGCTACAATTTTCTGGACCTATTTCAAAAAACTTATCAAATTAAGTAGACAAGAGAATTTCCACTTCTGTCATGAGATCAAAGTACTATGTGCAAAAACGCATATATTTATAAATAATTTTCATATTTGTCAACCATTAATCAAAATAACGTTTACAGAATAACGTTCATTATTGTCAATGTAAGTTTCTACTAGAATGAACTCAAGATCGATAAATTTAATAAACTTAATGACACATTTACATAGTAGTACAAATATCCTTTCGCATAAAATACTAAAGTGTATTAAATTAAAAAATATCCTCGTACAAAACATTTGTGTAAAATGTCGACTAACTCACGTAAAAAAAATCGACCATTGGCAGTGACTTTTATTTACTATTATGGAAAAATTTTGGGCTTATGTCCTTTAACTTTAGACCTTCAAAACGAGTTTCAATTCTCTTACTATTCTATTGTATATGCCGTTGGTCTTTCTATAATATATACCTTAATATTCTTTTGGGCAATGGAAATGAAATATAAAACTTTTATTCCTGGACAAACAATCACTGCGATTGTTGTGGATGGCAATGTTCATTTTTTACAACTTCTTACGATGATATTTTCTTGGCTAATCTTTGCTTTTCGTCAGAAAAAGCTGCACATTATCATCAAGAATATCCAAAAGACTGGAGAAATTATCAATAAATTAGGACTTTCGGACAACAAACAAGAAATCTTTCAATCTTTATTGATTCGAGCACTTTTGCTGACAATTTACTTTATTGTTGTCGTAATCATTGATCAACTCTTTTATTCAGTTTTGAAAACTTATAAACCATTATTTTGGATACCTTATCGTTCGGCACACATTGTAATCCATTACGTATTTTTGCTGTTCATAATGGGTTTAGATATAGTTCATATAAGATTTTCTCAGTTAAACACTATTCTCAGAAAATTGTCAATAAATAGCTGCAGAAAAGAAATTTCAATTGAAGAAAATTTTGGACACAGGTAAGATTTACAAAAGTATATATTATTTTAATTTATAAAGGTATATATTTATGTATAGTATTTTCTTTATCCCTTTTCTTAGATTTTCGATATCAATATCCGAGATCATTGAAATTCTAGGACAGCTACATGAAGACCTTATAAAACTAGTCGAAGATGTAACAGACTTTTTCGCATGGCCAATTTTAATCGCCTTGTGTGTCAATTTGATTAATATTGTTTCAACTGCAAATATATTATATCTTATGGTCCGATATTTTATAAATTGGAGATGGGCGGTTTGTATGATGGCGTTAATGAATTTCCTTTCCTTCTTCGCTAATATTCTGGAATGTTTCTTTATTGCCATCGTTTCTGGAAGTGTTTTGGATGAGGTAGCTATTTTTATACTATTATTACTTAATAGTTATTGACTTTTATTTAAGCAAGTGTTTATCTTCGATAGGCAAATAATACTGGGAATGTTCTTCATAAAATAAGGATACATTCTAACCGAAACCATGTTCATAGTGTAAGATTTTTTCTATAATTATAATATAATATGATTTTCGGCATAATTTTCGGCACTGGGGTATATTTTTTTTCAGAAGATTTTATAAATATTATTAGTTTCAGATAATACAAACTTCCCTGCAGTTGTTTCAAAGTAAACTCAAAATATCACTACATGGATTAATAGACTTAAATTATGAATTTATATACAAGGTAAGTGTGATATAACGGTGACCATTTTTTAAATACTGCTCTAAGAGTAAAAAAATGTTAATTTATTGTCATTTTCAGGTTTGCAGTTCTGCGTTAACATATATTGTAATCGTGGTACAATTCAATGGCCGGAAATCTGAGAAGAGAGTATAAAGAATATTTAAATTAGACACCGAAAAAATGTTATACGAAAAAGTTAAAAGTCCAGAATGTTAAATATTATTTAAAAGACATAATCTATTATATTTTCTTATTAATTTTCTTGTAGAGAATTTTTATTTTTCAGTAAGAAAGTAATGAATATAAAGAATATTATGAAAACAACTAAAATCGATAATTCCAATTATCTTAAAAGTACGTTTGTTTTATGATCTGTCTAAGATACACACATCTCATAATTTTTGTCTAAAAGACACTTTCTTTTTAGTATTTCACTTTTTATTCACTCAATATGAAGAAGAGTCAGAGTGCAAGAAGCAGAAAATTGTCTACATTATTGATTTTGATTTATCGTTACGAAAAAGCAATGGGTTTATGTCCACTTAAATTAGATAATGAAGGATTTTTGAAGTCCTCTCACACTGGTGTTTTTTATTCAGTTTTACTTTGTTCTGGATATAGCTTTTTCTTTTTTCGCGCAATTATTGACAGAACTGAATCATATTTACCCATGGAAACTGTTTTATCAGTTATTGCAAATGGACTGCTTGTTATTCTCCAGTTCGCAATGCTGATTGTTTCATGGATAGTTTTTGCTTTTCGACAAAAGAAGATAATAACTATCATTAAGGATTTTGAGAAAACGGGGAAAATGGCTAGGAAATTAGGATTGTATGACGATCGATGGGAAAACATGAGAACACTAGTTATGCGTATGATATTTGTAAATGTCTGCTTCTGTGTTTTGTCGATTTATGAAAGTGTGGTTTGTAATTTATTCCCTAATTTCGACTGGAAAATATGGGTACCTAATAATTTGCCACATATTGTGATTCATAATGTGCTCGCACTTTTTATAACTGCTTTGGAAATACTGAAACGAAGATTTCATCTATTAAATGTTCGATTAAGGAATTTACCTCTTAATATTTTAAAAAAAAGGAATACACTGCAGGAGAATTCCCATCCCAGGTAAAGACATTTACAAAGTTTAATTTATTTAAATTCTTGAATTTTGGCAATTAATCATGGGAAGAATCAGTACTTCCATTTTTCAAAAATTACTGTCTTAAATTTAGGTATCAAAGGTCCAAGATTTCATATATTTTCTCAAATACAGAACCATTGAATATCGAGACTTTTGGAAAATTACATGGCCAACTGACCGAGCTGAGTGAAATCGTTACTGATTTTTTTGCACTAGCAATATTGCTGGCTCTGATGAGTAGTTTTCTGCAAACGCTCTGGAATTCGTACAATATATATTTGTACGTGAATAGTACAAAAATTTCTAAAAATAAGGAAATCTTGATGAATTTTGACTTTATGCTTTGGCATTTTACCATCATAGTAGAATTGTTTTTCATTGCAATTGTATCTGGAACTGTGTGTGATGAGGTTATTATCGTTTTGGCTCAATAAGATGAAGTAATTGTTCTTATTATTATCATAATGCTATTTGCTGAATTAAAAATATATTTTTAGGCAAACCGCACAGGCACTGTACTTTCAAAAATGTGGGTTGATTATAAACCAGTCGATTATCAAGAAACGGTGAGTTATTACTGTGTGTTAATAATATTATTAATATTATTAATACTCTTCATCAAACAAAATATATTTAAATATTAAAAATTATTCACGAAAAACTGAAAAAATAATCCATCTGAAATTAGACATGCAATTGGCAATTTCAGATAAGAAAAGTTTCAGTTCATTTACTTCAAAGAAGACTGAGCATATCTTTATATGGGTTTATTAATTTAGATTATCACTTTATATACAGAGTGAGTTTCTATGATTGGCTTAGATTAAAATACATTTATGTTAGATATAAAAACTAAATGTAGATGATAATCTATAAATTTTCGTTTTAGATTTGCGGCACTGTAACGACGTATCTTATAATTATGCTTCAACTGAAGGATTACAAATTAAGGCCAAATAAACAATAATTGCTAAAAAAATTGTCATCTTACTGAGGAAACATATAATATTTTACATTATTTTACAAGAATGTAATTTATTATTTTAATTTACTTATAAATTAATAATAAAGTAAGAACTTGTTTTAAAAGTTGTTTTATCATTTTATTAACGAGAAGAGCCTTGTGTTCGACATGCAATAAATTTAGATGATGATAAAGTCGACACGTGACGTTTAGGTATTATATTAAATTGAAATGTCTCTTATAAATTGCCCAGTGTAGCCAGAATACATGATTTATTAAAGGAAAATGAAAAAAATTAATTACTAGAGTGTATTAAATTAAAAAGTAGTTAGGGAATGAAAAATAATACCTGAAAAGTGAAAATTGTTTATTAAAAATATTGAGCTGTTAAACATTGCATAAATGGCACCTCGGACTTTCTGGCAACAGTGGAAATTTAGTAAGACATATCATTTTCGAATATATGTTTTTTTTTCAATTTAGAGTTAATGAAAATTTGATTCCAGAAAACGGTGAGACTAACTTGGATGTATATTCTATTTTGGAATCAGTGGGATGGATGTGGCGAATTACTGGTGTATTTATTCTTATACCAAAGGGAGTAGTAGGAGATAGAAAATATACCACTAGCAAGTTCTTCTTGGCTTTTAATATCTTTCTATTTTTGGCGGTGATTGCTTCATCTTTTGGTCTCCTATATGACAATACCCTTATAAACATGTAACAAACAACAAATTTTAAAAGATTAACTTAAAAATGTGTTTATTTTCGTATATTACATTTTATGTATACCTATATATTTTATTTTAGCATGGACAATCTTGACCTCGATACGAAAATGCTTATTGTAATTAAACAAAGCTTGAACTTCATCGTTATGGTCGATTCAAGTGTCTGGAAATTAATATGTAACACTGAGGTAATTCTTTAAAGTACCTATAATTTCTACAAAACTCAAAATTTAGGAACGGGTATAAATTATTTTTTATTGAAAAATGTGTGGGTATTGTAACAAATATTTTATATTTGAAAATTTTACAGTTCAAAGAAATGATACATTTATTGTTTAGACAAGACAAAATATTAGAAAGTCTTGGAGGCAGATTAACTTATAAAAAACACTGCAGAAAAATCAAATTTTTCGTAGGATTTATATTCATTGAGCATGCAATAATGAGTTGTCAGGAAATTTATTATGGATTCAGGTCAGAATTTAGAGCAATATATAGATTGTCATATAAATCCAGGACGTTTTTGTAATATGATAGTATGATTTAGTTTTAGTTCTATCATTGATTGGACAAACTGGTGGCTTCCACTTCTTATTCACAAATCGAGCCTATCTTTATACGCTTGCCTAATTTGGATACTTGGTATCAGATTTAAGTTTATCAATAAAAAACTGAATTTTATTGTCGCTTCTTCTACTTCGTCCTCAGAGGTAAAACAAAATTTTTTAAACCAAACCCGAATCAAGTTCTTTCTTACAAAGAAAATAATTTTCTTTGCAGTTTATTATGAATTCTGAAGATCATGTTAAGCTTCTTCGAACGTTAGCAAAAATACATTGCCACTTGAGCAAAATGGGAACGAATATTAGTAAAATTTTCACTTTATCTTTGGTATGTCTGACCATAAAATACTTTAATTACTGTGCCAAAAATAAATATATAAAATATATATTCATGTAACATTTATAGGTCATATGTGCCCTTGAAACTTTCATTTTTGTTACATTGATGATGTACAGATTTATTCTGGAAACTCAGGGCGAACAGGATATTATGACATTAGTAAGCAATTTATTAGGAATATTCATGAGTAGCAGTCAGATTATTTCTATTGTATTGGTCTGTAATTGGACTAGGTCTCAGGTAAAATATAAAAATGTTTTAAATTTGCTTAAAATTTTTAAATCGTTTGATTCACCGTGATCTACACTTTTTCATTTTAGGCTTTGGTTGCGGCGAAACTTATACACAAAATTAAAGTGAAGGAAATCAATCAACGACTTTTCGAAATGGTACTGGATTATTTATTTACATATTATATATTATAAATTTAAGAAAATTATTAAATATACTTTGATTTCGTATTAGATTGAAGCATTTTCAATGCAAATGTTACACCAGGAATTTGTCTTCTCTGTCAGTGGATTGTTTACTATGGATCCTAGTTTATTGCAAGCGGTAAGTGTGTATATAATCTTTTGATGAAATTACTTTGCGAATAAATAACTTTGAATTATTGAAACCCTTTTAGATCTCTGGAGCTATAACAACATATTTGGTAATTCTTATTCAATTTGGCAACATGGAAACTCTTCTGGTTAATAGAAATTAATATTAAGTCATATTTATAGGTAAGTTTTATATTATCAATTGTGATTATATTGGAATTATTAATGTAATACTATAGCATAAACTATTAAATTACGTAATACTTGGATTAACTGATCGTTCCTAGTTTCGAGGCTTTCCTCGATTTTGCACTCATTGAAGAAAACTTGTTAGAGATTCATAACTTTGAGCAACTTTTCACGTCACATATATCAAAGTTGATTTTTTCTCTTTACATGAAATCTTGGCTTCTTAGAATGAGTGTCGAAAGATAATGTTTGATTACAGTAAAATTATATTAAAAGTCTTCGTTCAAATAAATACGCTTGATATCCTAAAGTTAAAATAAGAATATAGAGATAATTTAATCGCAGCTCTTTTCAAGCGATTAATTAACCCAAGATAGTCACTTGAGGTGTGACAAACCGCAGCTTATTTTCTAGCTAAAATTTATCTGTCTAAATCTTTAAAAGTCGGAAAGCTTTTAAAAATATTTAATATAAAAACTTATCATCAATTTTTACAGTGTTATAAATCCCCGAGAATTTCTTTGCTTTGTTGCTTCAGTGTTTTCAGCACTATGATCGTGAATAGGGCTTCAGAAGTAATGAGTAATGCTCGCTATTCGAATCTGTTAACAAAAATTAAAATAAAATGATCAACAATTGAACATAAGATTCAATTAAAGATAATAAGAATAATTGCAAAATAAGAGTAGAGTAGTACTGTTAAATTGAAATCATTTAGGATTAAAATTCAGAAGTTCAACTGTCAATAAAAACTTACCTTTGATGATTTCGACAAAATACATGCTTTTATCCTTCATGTTGGCTACTAATTCATTCGTGAACAGCACATGGATTCCTTGTGGGCCAAGCAAAAACATGGAAAGCAATTTATCGTGAGGCAAACTCAGTGTTCTTAGTAATTTGCTAGTGAAGGACGAAATGGTAAGACTTTCCAAGTAAACAACTCTCCATAAAGAAGGATATCCTTCCATAGAAAAGTAAAAGCTTAACTTGGGCGAAGGGGGTTTCGCATGTAAAGCGTTGTATAGTCTGATTCCATCAGCTAGACCACAGATCTTGATCAAATCATCTCGAGAAAAGCGCAAAATGTTTGAAGCAGAGAGACTTGCAAAACTTGACTCAAACGCTTGGAAACGTGAAGCCCGCAGCCAAGCAGTCGTTTGCGATACATTTGCATCTGCTGGTAAATATGATGAATACGGAACCTGGAATCGACAAAATTCGATTATAAATTAAAAGATACTTATAATTAAAACTTCGAAAACTGACAGTAACAAAAATCCAATACTAACGTTCATATCAGTACATGACTGATCAGGTAAAATTGCCTCTGGAGATGGAAGGGCTGGTGCTTTACTGATATCTTCTTTCACAATGTCGGCAGTAGGCATACTTGGAACATTATCAGTTGTTGGAATAGAAAGTGCAAGTGGAACTTCAGTAGTCGAAGAGTTGCCGCTGATTGGAGTTCGACTTTCCGGTGATCTGCAACAAAAAGAAATTCCATATTTGTTGAATACTGCTGTGTATATTTATATTTACTATAAATATTTTTGTTCCATAAATTGCAACCACAAAAATAAAGTTATTAGTCATAGTAAAAGCTCGTTATCTCAACCATAAATTAACTGCATCTAGAGGTCTAAGTCGATTTTAAAATAAATCTTTAAAAGTAAGTACAAACATCCTCTAAAAATTCATATTTAAATCTTGTCATTTAATTTTGAATCATACCGATCTATAATTATCCCGAGCCAAATCAACCTCAGACTTTAATACTAGTAATACATATATGAGTGTAAACATTTGCAATCATGTTATTATAATGAATTACGACTTTTGATTCTTATTTATAAACTGAAGCAGGAATATAAAATTTCTAGGCAATTCCCAATTCAAAACTTAAATTCCCATTAATTAATACAAAAATGAAGAATTGGAAATTTCCAAGAAAGTAATTAATCTAATTCCAAAAGAGGAAACTCGCTTACACAAAAATCTTGACCTCTCTTTAAGTTTAATTATCAAGTGCGTGTGGTAGATGTACAACATCTGCAAAAGGATATATTAGTTGTTTTCGAGTAATTCTTACAGGGACAGCTTCTTGAAATTAAAGTGCAATGCGTCAAGGTTGCTCTTCGGTGAAACCTTGGCGCCAATTCTCTTCACACTGGTACGGTTTCTTCTCAAAGGGAGGCTCTTCACCAGCCCTCCACGACAAACTGTGCCGATTCCACAACGAGTTTCTGGTAGAAATCTATCAACCATCTCAATTCCAGTGAGATCGCTACCAATCGCAACCTCATGTTGCAGCACATAATTAGACAAACCATCTTTCTCTCTTTTACGTGCTGCTCTCATAGACCAGCAGCTCTTTACATCCAAATTCGAATTGTATGCCATCTTGAAAACTTCTTTAGGCACTGTAACTATAATATGCACTCCTTTAAACACTGAAACCTTATTTCTTCACTTAATTGTCATTTTATTCTGTTTATTCAAACTGTTTTTTTGTTCACTTATTCCTTTAGTCCTTAAACCTTCCTCACGTTTGGGCTGGGCCCATAAACTGTTGGTTATTTTGGAATAATTTAAGCGTAAAACGTGAATGGAAGTATAAAGAAATGTAACATCTTAGTTATGCTGAATAAATGTCTATATATTTATATGAATAAACAGTACAAATTGACATATGAAGAAATAAATTGAATAGGCACTGAATAAACTATATATGTGGAAGTTGAGACCTGAGTGCTTTACTGTAGTGCTTTACTCAAGCTTGACACAACGGAATTGTCAATCTTAGGTCAGTCCCTTTGGGTCCTTCCTCAGTTGGAGCAGTGATCGTAGATTTGAAACGCCGACCGACGCACACAACTGAACCTCTATGGATTCTAGTCTTCTTTAGGAGGACTGGAATGGAGGGCTAGTGAGCGTTAGGGATTAAGGGACTAGGTACAATGGGCATAGTGATTTACACTTTTGCATTTTAGGCTTTGGTTGCGGCGAAAATTATACACAAAATTAAAGTGAAGGAAATCAATCAATGACTTTTCGAAATGGTACTGGATTATTTATTTACATATTATATATTATACATTTAAGAAAATTATTAAATATACTTTGATTTCGTATTAGATTGAAGCATTTTCAATGCAAATGTTACACCAGGAATTTGTCTTCTCTGTCAGTGGATTGTTTACTATGGATCCTAGTTTATTGCAAGCGGTAAGTGTGTATATAATCTTTTGATGAAATTACTTTGCGAATAAATAACTTTGAATTATTGAAACCCTTTTAGATCTCTGGAGCTATAACAACATATTTGGTAATTCTTATTCAATTTGGCAACATGGAAACTCTTCTGGTTAATAGAAATTAATATTAAGTCATATTTATAGGTAAGTTTTATATTATCAATTGTGATTATATTGGAATTATTAATGTAATACTATAACATAAACCATATTCATTTCCAAAGCTTGCATTTCAATTCTGGATTCATCCGACTACCAACAGGACAATTATATGCTTTTGAAAATCCCTCTGAATTCTGAAGGGAAGAAAGAACTCTGTATTGAGGTTTACTGTGAGAGTCTCTCCCGATTCTTATTTCATCAAATTCTGGGGTTGAATTTTCACACCAAAGCTGAAAAACAAAATCCAATTTTTTGCAAATATTTTTTTAATTATTTGCAAGTTAATGCAATTGAGATTTGTTTACACAAAATATTTAATCTGATTGACTTAGAGTATAATACTGTTTGAAAACTTACTTTTGCAAAGTTCAGGAAAAATAGTTGCTCGTTACTCAAATCTTCAAATCCTGGTAATCTATATTGTTTATTTTCGCTTTCTTGATCTTCGAAAGCATTAAAAATTGTCTCGAGCCCTAGGGAGTCTGCCATATTTTCTCCTAAACTTAAATGCCCTAAGCTCTGCAAAAATATTTTGCTTTAGATAATGATGTTTTCATATTAACATTAATACCTTTAAATTCTAGGAGAAAATATGATTTAAATTACCATTTCCCCATTAAAGAAAGACGTGACATTCTTTTTTGTTGAATTTTCAAGAAAAGCGTTATATTGATTTACGAAACAGTTCGATTTTTTCTCGTAAATTTCTGCAGTCTTAGCTGTCCAATTTGTTCGATGTCCATCCTGATCATAATTATGTCCTTAAAAATTATAAATGTTATTTTATTGTACTAAACAGAGAGATTTAAAAAAGTATTGAAACAAACCCACCATCATCATCGAAGGCATGAGCTACTTCATGGGATATCATTACGCCTAAGGAACCATAGTTGATTGTTCTAAAGAAATGAAAAATGAATTCACTTTATTAAGTTTCCAAAATTTAAATATAAAAAGACAATAAATACTTACTGAAGTTGTGTCATAGTATAAATTGGAAGTTGAAAATCAGCAGCAGGAACAGCTACCAAAAACATTTTATTTTAAAACTCTTGTTATTAAAAAATTTGTATCATCTTTTTTCTGAACATTTGGAACATTAAGCATAACGTATATGTTTTATTTAAATAAAAACTTACTGAATGCATTGTCTTCAGGTGAAAATAGAGCATTTACTACAATTGGATGAATATACCATCTGCAATATTAATTATATATCTGTTATTCTTAAAAATAACATAAATTTTCATTTGAAATAAATATAATTCTCACTCGTTTCTTTCCAGTGGCCCTTTTAGGCTACGTAAGGTTCTTTTCAAAGCATATTTTTTGTAACTTAGTACATTAGTAAGAAAATCATGCCCAGTTACTACCTGAAAAAAGTGTTAAAACATATCAACACAGTTAAATACAATATAAAGAAATTAAAAATATAATAAAATGAATTAAAATACCTACACCACGATAATGATTATTGAGAAGTGTAATGTTGTTATACCAGTCTGGATATCCAATATTTTTTCGCATTTTTTTCACTTTTTCCAATTGCATTTTCCTTACATGATCATCCAACCAATCTGCCTTCAATATCTGTTTAGTTAATTCTTTCTTGATAGCCGAAAGTAATTTTTCAGCCTGAAAAAAAGATAATAATAATAATATTCCATTCGCAATTATTTTGATTGGAAGTTAGTTTATTTAACTATGCACTTACATCGGTTCTCATTTTATCTTGAAAATATTTCTTTATGAATAAATAAGATACTGCATGCTTCATGTTTATATTGTCGACGCAAGTTTGCCATCTATAAAGGTATATTAATGTATCACGTATCGCAAATAAAAATAATACAGTAAAAAAGAAAAATAACAATCACAAACCTTGGAGTCTCTTCTTTTACACCAGTCTGAACTTTTTTAATTTCATATTCCAATTCTTGTATTTTAGCACTTGTATAGGGCAACATATTACTTAAGAAATGCCAATGAATATAATTAACTAAAAAAGGAAGCAACGTGGTGTTAAAAAATGTTAATTAAGATCAGAATGCAATATTATAAATTACCTATAGTACGAGGACTAGTTCTTTGCAGAAGATTTGCAAGCTTATTTAGATTTTCCCCTCGTCTAATTTCCACCGTTTCATTTCCATCAATTATTACGTTAGCTTCACCAAAGACGTCTGTAATGGTTTTTTTCCAATTTATCTAAAAAAAATATGTAAATTATTAAATATTTAGGTTGATATTTAATTTAAGTTCTGTACCTTGGAGGCTGAAGTATGATCTATTAACTTATCATAAAATTCCTGAAGTTCTTCGAATGTATGGTACATAGTCTTGGAAAAATCATCAAGAATACGCTATAAAAAATTTAGATTTAATAATAGAATCATTAAAAATGTATATTTATCAAGGGAAAAATCTTATAAAACCAATACCTTCTCATTTGACGAGTTTGTAGAAATATCTGTCACATCACCCAATATTTTTTCCAACTCTATCATATCTTTCACATCCTTCTGGATTTGTTTTTCATCGATATGAGCATCTCTTTTTTCAGCGAATATTATGGCAACATTCGTAATAAATTTTTCGTAACTACCATCTTCGTACATTTTTCTTCGATCAAAGGAATTTTCAGATAACACAACCACAGTAGGTAACTTAGGCTTCTCTATCTAGGAATAAATGCAACATTTAAAAATCATTGTTTAGAAAAATAACAGTTCTATATGTTATTGAAAGTATTATAATTACAGATATAGCCAATTTTATCTCTTTTTTTAAAAAATCTTCATAGGAATTCAACCCCCTTGTATCTCGAGTCACTGATATTTTGTACAGTGCAGTACTTTGGGTAAGTTGTGAATAGTAATCGTGTATTTGTTTCCAAGAGTATTCTTCAGGATCCCATTCCCCAGGTTCCATAATCATGGGCCAGCCTCCATTTCGTACCAAAATGGCTTCCAATGGTTTAATTCCTAATTTTTCTATGTCATCTAAATTATAAAATTATTAAATACAATAATTAAAAATGCTTTAATTGCTACAAATGATTCAGAACAAAAATACGTACCCACATTCATACATGACTGATAAAATTTTTTTACTTGCTTCACTACTAAAACATCATCTGCGTGCACTCTTTCCTCCAATAAGTCTAAACAATTTTAAAATAATTTTATTATTAACAAATTTTAATAAAAACTATATTTACATTTTTTACGACGTACCGCGAACTTTGTAGTCTACAGATTTCTGCATTTTTTGTAGAGGACTCCATTGCATTTCACTTGGTGGAATTGGATTATTTGTTTTCCAATTTCCACAAGCATATTCGTAAAAATCTTCGCAAGGGTCAATTGTTTTGTTCATACTCTCCCAAAATTCGGAAGCTAAACCAAATTTTTTTTACAAATATTCAGAAATATTTAGAAGTAATTCATAAAAGTAATTTTTTTATTACGATTTTTTTATAATAAAATAATCTTAATTGGACTTACCAATTTTGAAACATTCCTTTGAACGACATACGTTATAATTTTGAAGAGATTCTTTGTACCCTAGCTTATTAGGAAATAAGAATTTCAATCGTTTATAATCAGCATCTCTTTGATGATATGGACCAAATTCTTGCCAATTTAAAAATCCAGCTGCAGCTAGAGCAATCGTAGAAACCCTGCAAATTGTTAGTACAGATTATAAATAATGAATAGAGATTAATGTTATAATTTATGGGTTGTTCCCCGAATAACTTACAGTAAAATTAATTGAAACATTTTGATATGAACTATAGTTGTAAATGTAAAAATACTGACAACTGAAAATTATTGTGATGCTGATTGTTTATATCTAAATGTTTGCCCACGCGAAATCAGCGTCCGGGATGAAGATGTCGATTTTCAAAATGATATATTATGTCTATTAGAATAGATAATGAGTTTCTACGCAGAAATAAATTCTCTTCCTGAAGTGATAAATTAAAATACATTAAACACTAGGGAAAATAGCATACAGGAAAATAAAAAATATCCATTAATAAATTTATTGAGACGATAAATACATTCCCAGATTTATTACTAATCTACCAAATCTTACATTTGATTTCCGGATTCATGGGACTGTCTTTAGGACATTTGAAAACTTTTGCGAATTCCTCAGAATTTTGCAATGGTGCATTAACCCTGTATTTCGGTGTACTGTGCCAATCATATTTGTTTCTCTTCTCTTCAAACTCAAGCATTGCATTATTACACCACAACTAAAAAAATTGTTATTGAATAATTACAAGATTATTCTATCCATGAATAAAAATTGTAATTTTTAAATATGTCGATTCAATTAATTTTTACCTACTTTGCCATACGAGAGGAAAAATAGTTGTTCATTATTCCAATCTTCAAATCCCGGTAATTTAAGGGATCTACTTTCTTTTTCTTTTTCTACCAGAGTTCCAAAGATAATTTCCAAACCTAAGGAATCCGCTATATTCTCCCCTAATAAAAATGTTTTAATTGCCTGTGAATTAAATTATGTTCTATTAGTTTTTATCAAATTTCATTATATTTGTTTTGGAAATAAGAAACACATTATTTATTAAATTGTTTACAAACCCCTGGGAAATAATCAGGTCTTGTCTCGCTATCATTGTAAAAGTTATTATGTTGTTTAATAAAGCACGTCAGCCTATTGCTATAACTCTTGTTAATGTGGTCTGGCCATTTGTTTTCGTACATCTTTCCTATTTCGTCATACAACATCCCCTGGACATCAAAACCGTGGGCCACTTCATGACTAATTACAAGGCCAAACTCACCATAATTAATAGTCCTAAAAATAAGATTATATCAACGACTGTATATAACTTCAAAATAAAAATTTTTAATGATTAATATTAAGCCTTTTACTCACTTAGGTTGAGTTAATGAATAAATGGGAAGTTGAAAAATAGCAGCAGGTATACCTGAAACACATGTTTTCAACATAGTTTTGAGACTTCAGAATCTTATTGTCTTGTAAAATATTGTTAAATTGTTCACTTACTGAGAGAATTTTTTCCCATATCGTAGAAAGCATTTACTGTCAAAGGATGAGCTAACAAGCTAATAAGATATTTGTTGAATTACAGTGGACATAAAAAACGTTAAAAGTATGTAAATATAAAAATAAATAATATTACTTGTCTACATCATTAATTGGTGTTTTCAGACTCTTCAGATATTTCCTCCGAATGTGTCTTTTTAAACTTAGGACATTATCCAAATATTGGTTATTAATCACCAACTAAAAAATTATATTGTTAATTTAGTGTTTTTAAGTATAAATATTCAATATTTCATATGAATGTCAGTATACTGTTAATATTTATATTTACGCCGTGATAAATATTTGTTAAGGCTGTAATATTGTGATACCAATCAGGATATCCAACATTCATTTTCATTTTTTTAATCTTCTCCAGTTCTATTTTTCTTATATCGTCACTTATCCAATCAGATTTTAATATATGTTTAGCCATTTCTTTTTGAATTCCCGAAAAAATCTCTTCAGCCTGAAAATATTAAAATAATTCAGATGATTTATAAATAAAAACATTTATATCTTACCTCTTGTTTCATTTTATCTTTAAAGTATTTATTAATAAATTGGTAAGACACAGCATGATTCATTAACGTGACTACATTTGTGCACTTTTCCCATCTGAAAAAAATCATTTTGTCTTCATTATTAATTAAATTAATAATAACAATTAATTTTTCAATACCTTGGTTTTGCTTCTTTCACACCTGGTTTGTCTTTAAATAATTCATATCTCAATTCTTCCATTTTTGATGTTGTCCAAGGTAGAAGTGCACTTACAGAATGCCAATGAATATAATTTACTAAGGAAGTAAGAATTTATTAATCAAAACCTGATCAATTTTATAATTACGTATATAAAATTTACCAATAATGCGTAGATCAGTATTATTCATAATATCAGCCCATACTTCAAAATAATTTGAAGGTTTAATAATAACTAATTCATGATCATCTAATTCAAAATTCACATCACCAAAAAATTCAATCAAAATTTTCTTCCAATCAATCTAAGAAGATAAAAAATCAGTTATACAACGAATTCTAATTATTAATTATATTATACAATAAAATTTTTATTTTACACGAAAATTTTCCGGTAGATCAGACGTATTAAGATCATATATGTTTTGAAGTTCTTCTATTGAAATATATGATTCGCCTTCAGAACCATTGGAAAATTTCTGTAAAAATTGTAAAATAAATAGATTTAAACATAGAATTTTATTTAAAAAATAATGATCATTTTTATTCAAAACAGTTCAATTTTTTTTATTCAACTTACTCGTAAATTTAATAATTTAAGCTCAAATTCAATTATATCTTCAACATCGTTCTCTATTTTCTCTAAATTAATATTAGCACCACTTTCTTTTGCAAATATTACAGCAATTTCTGTAATATATTTTGCATAAGTTCCGTCTTCGAACATGTCAGTTACGTTAAATATTTTTCCAGACTTAAAAGTTATCCAATCAGACGGCACAAAAGGAAAAGTTACCTAAAATGAATTATAATCTATAATAAAATTTATATGATTATTTATAACTTTATAATATATAAGAAATAAAAAGTTATTTACTTGTATAACTGTATCATTCACTTTAAAATCATCAGTAGATGAATTAGTTTCTCCCAACGAAGGTAAAATAACAAAATGATAAAGTGCTGGTGAAAAAGTTAATTTGGAATAGTATTCATCAATTTCTTGCCATGATGATTGTTCTGAATTCCATTCTTCTGATTCCATGATCATTGGCCATCCTCCATTTCTTACTAAAAACGCTTCAATTGGTTTAATTCCTCTTCTCTCTAAAGCTTCTATATAAAAAATCAATTTTTTTCTAATATATGTATCTATATTTAAAAAAGACATATCTTTTTATAAACTATTATGATCTTACCAAAATCCATGCATGATTTGTAAAACTTCTTTGTTTGTTTTACAGGTAAAATATCGTTTTGTTTTATTGGCTCTTCCAACAAATCTACTCAAAAATAAATTATGAAAGAAAAAGAAAAAATTTAACATGATTAAGAACGAATACAGTCACCAAATTAAAATATATACCTGACTTGTTATATAAGAAAAATATTTCTAAAAATACTGAACGTACCTCGTATTCGCTCGCTTACTTTTTTTTGCATTTTCGCCGTTGGAGACCATACTAATTCTGTGGGAGGAATGGGATTGGCATCTGGCCAATTTCCACAAACATATTCATAAAAATCTTCACATGGATCGACCGACTTGTTCATACCTTTCCAATAATCTGCAGCTGAAAATTTAATTAAGATACATATAAAAGTATTTCAAAAATATAATGACTACCAAAAATTTATTTAATTCTCTCACCAATTTGGAAACACTCTTGAGTATGACAGACATTATTGTTTTTTTCAAATATCTCGATAAAATTCTTTTTAAGTGAACCCCATTCAATTATATTTTTCCAATCAAACCAGCCTGCGTTTACAGCAAGAGCCATGCAAGCTCTAAAAAATAAAAATGAAGAATTGAATTCAGCTTTTGAAGTAAAGGAAAGTCTAATATAAATAATTGAACAGTTTTCTTGAATTGTATGCATAAAAATAAAAAAATAAAACAAACTATAGTTTTTATTTTTAAAAAATTATAAAACTTCAACACTTACAGTAAAGGGAATCTTAACATTTTAAAAAAATTGAATAATACAAGACAGAATAACAATCCTGAGTCCGAAAGAACTCACATGCAGTTTATTTGTTTTTATGTTGAAAAAAATCATAAAACAATAATTTCCTATGTAAAAAAACAAATTAGTATATTCCTAAGTTTTGAATGTAATTATTCTTTTGTTTACATTGAGTCACAGCTACAATTTTTTTATAGGTTTTTCAGTTTATTACTTGCATTGTGTTTAAATAACTAGGTAGTTATGTATTATGTTATACAACGTTTTTTTAGAGTTTTATTAAATATTTACCTTATATAATTCTGAGAATAATAAAATTTTATATCCTCACATTTCGGGTACATGTTTTAAAAATGCAGAGTATTAAAATTTATAATTTAAAATTGTAATTGAAAATAATTTATATTCAATTTTTCCCGCGAATCTCAGCCAGTGCAACCAATATTCAAACAACGTTTGATATTTTTATATTTTTAATACAAAATAACAGAAAGAAAATTAAAAGAAAACATCTGCAACTTAATATAAAAGTACAATTATAAATTTATGTGTTCCATTTGCAATTTATTATTCAATTATTCCAGAGATATCACTTTTATAAGAAACAATTTCATTTTTTCTTTTGATTGGCAGCACTGGACACTTTCCCGCCTTGCCGGCAGGTGACAGCTGACAGTCCAGGCTGTGGTCACTTGTGTAGAGAATTGTGCAGGCTTATAGTTTGATCCCGAATTGCGGGCTGGTTAGATGGCGCTGCGTGTCTTTCCACCCTTTACGTCGCTCAGGGGCAAGGGTTTAATCTATCTCTCTTACTCTTACGTTGTCTCGCGAATGGTGTTTTGAACGTTTGTTTTGATTACAAAAAATGGATAAAATAAGTGATAAACAACATTGTTCGGTACTGAATTGTCCTTCGGGTCGTCGTGAAAAGTACCACCAATATCCCAAATGTAAAGTTACTGGTTTGCAATGGTTACAAGCTTCAGGAAATAAACATTTGCTGAATCTAACC
>UCOH01000208.1:0-24115 GCA_900474275.1 Synergus japonicus
TATATATATATATATATATATATATATGTCAGGAATTTTACTTTCAAATTTTATTTGAATTAATTATAAGAGCAGAGATAATTAATTTCCATTCTTTGTGAACTCGAGTAAGATGAAAGATAAACATTTTTCCTTATTATCAGATAAACGTCATATAATAGATAAAAAAAAATCTAATCACTTACTTAATTATACAATTTTGTAATTTTCCATTTATAAAAAAGGTGAACAATACCTTTAAAAAAGTTGTGTAACGAAATGTTTCTAAAATCTCACATATATTTTTGTTGTTTCAAATCTATTCTCCAAGTTTGAATCAGTGAAATTCCGTTCATTCAGATTAAGCGAGTGATTGGTGTTTGAATGATCTGAAGTTTTTTTTAATAATATAAGACTTTATTATAATATTATTTACAGCTTGTAGCGTGGCATAGATGTTTTCAATCTATTTTAGCGTTCTAAGCTACGTTAGTTAACGATACTTTTATCAATAATAGGCACTTAGTAATACATTTTTTTTCGATCGACTTGTACATCATATCTAAATATTATTTCCTTAAAATTATACCTTCTTTCTCCCTTGATTAAAATTTATCCTCTGAACTTTTCTCTTAAAAATAAGAGACAATATTAAGTAATAAATTATTCAATAAATTTCTTGTTCAAGTTCGAGCTTTTCTCATTTTTGTTTTTGTTTTTCATATCATATAAAATTCTTCTTTTGTTGATATTTATTCAATTTATAAATGGGTATTCATCAACCATTAACAATTACCCACTAGAGAATATCCAAATTGGATAATTATTCAATCCCGGATCCCGGATAAGAATGTGGATAATTCAATATCGTTTACATATATTACTATAACTGTGGTCGTTTCCCTTGTAAACAGTCTAAAAGATCAATTTTTAAGATTATTGAAATCAATTTTTCAGCTTAACAATCGTTCTCTTCATTTTACGTAACAAATATTATAATTATGTTTTTTCACTTTTTAGTGTTATTTACTTTTTAAATAGAAATATTATTACATAGCGAGAAAATTTGTAATTTTAATATATTTATTGTAAAATGAAAAAAAATGAAATGTTGCTCCTAAATTTTGAATTCTTTGTGTTGCACAAAAAGTACTAAAATTAAATAGTTTTTCGATCTCTAGGAAAACTTTTGTTTAAAGAAGGAGTAGCTCTGTAGAGCACAATATTCCAAATTTAATATTTGTTAAGTAAAATGAAGAGATTTAATTTTGAGATTAGAACTTGGACCCAATCTCCTTAATAAGTCTTTATTCTGAAATCATTTGAAAAATTAAAAGTTACTCCTTATTAACTTCTAGAGGGATATAATTATTGTAAGTATTTTATGCCACGATTTTTTCGTTGCAAAAGCGAATAGTCGAAGCCAATAAAATTTACTCATTTAGGATTCAAATAGGAAATGTATTACAGATGATCCTCGATTCAATAAGGCTTTCCTTTAAAATTGTTTTTGCAGAAATTATTGTTTAAGTACAATGATTCAAATCCCAGCTCCCAAATTCGAATTCTTCATTTTACTCAAAAAATATTATAAATTGGCAGTTTTTTCTCTCTGTAGTTGTACTCTTTTTTACATTCTCATTAGAGAGAATGTATTAGATTTTTTTTAGATACAAATATGCGTGCAAAGCGGCAAAATGTATGTAACTATTTAAATAGTTTTTGTGTAAAATGAAACGAATGCATTTTTAATATAGATTTTGGATCCAAGAAATTTACAAAAAGTGCCAAGAAAATTATTCCTTCTGAACAATATTGTTAAAATTTTTAAATAGCCGAAAACAAAGTTTCATCATCCGGAAATGCTAATACGCAATATTAAGTATCCATTTGTTCGTAGATTATACATCAAAACATTTTACAAGATGAGGATCGTCTGCTGCGCCGAGAGAATAAGAAATGAAAAAGAAAGGATACAAAACTTCCTGGAAGAAAATTAAATCAAATTTTATCTTTAATGGCGTCGTGTCCAAATTCTTTTTTTAAGATCCAATTTCTTCATTTTATTAAAAAAATATTCAGATATATTTTCGCTTTGTAGATGGACTTATGTGGAACTATATCTGTGACTATTTATAGAGTAAGATACCGACTGATGTTAACTTTCCATCAGTAGTTAACTACTTTTCTTATGTAAATTTTTTTTCTCTTATCTCAAAAAGTGATATTTTTATCTAAATAATTAAGAGTAGCTCTGTGCAGAGTGCAAAAATATCTTAATATAATGTTTGTTGAGTAAAATGAGGAAATCGAATTTTAAGATCAGAACTTGAGTCCAATATCCTTAATGATTGAAATAAGTTTCCAAATCATTAAGAGTAACTTTTGAATCAGCAAATTTAGCCTCTCAGCGTAGTGCGAAAAATTCTAGTTTGTATTCTCAGTCTCACGAGTCTACGTGTTTTCGCATCATCTCACAAATTGTTTCCAATTTGCACTTCACAGAAATGCTTTTAAGAAGGAAATTAATGATTTAGACACTTTCTGGAACAATTTTATCGTAGTGGAAGGTACTGCTTGAGTAGAAAGCACCCCTTTTTGGCATATGTGGTGTCGCTATTTCTTCTTGAAGAGGTTTATAGACGAGACCACAATTTTTGTTGTCGACAAGACCTTGACGAAGCATCATTGGTGGCCTTATTACGGGACCTCGACCTCTGCGTTTTGCTAAACAGATTGTGAAATGAACGACTGATAGCAAAAGTGCAATAGTGACGACTATCACGGTCAAAACTGGCCAAAGAGCTTTCCTGTAGAAGGGGTGATAAGATACAGTTGCTTCTGATGTATAATCTTCGTATTCTTCTTGTTCGGTTGACCAAGTATCTTCAAATTCGTTTCCATGATTTTGTCCGTGGTCAAACTAAATAAAAAATGATAAATAAAAAATTAGGAATCGATACTGACTAAATATTGTATGTAGAATTATTTAAAACTTTGATGTGACCGTAGATAGTAATAAATTTGTACATACCGGCATATCATCTGACAAATCATTTTTCATAACTTCATAGGGAATAGGCTTGTGTGGTACAGGTCTAGGTGGTGGTCCAAAATCGGCGTTGTCGCAAACTACCTTCGCCAAATCGGTCCACTGAGTGGCACCTTCTGATTCATTGTAATCTTCAGCCATAGCATAATTACTGATGTACTTCATGGTTTCGATGGGAGTAACTCCATGTTCATGCAGCCATTGTACAGCTTGATTGAAATCTTCATCACAGTTCAAGGGATTTTCGGATATATCGAATCCAGAAATCTTCGGTGTTGCTCTTAACTCCTCCACCGTAATTCGCTGAAGACGGTTATCACGAACCGACAGGAATCTGAAAAGATGATAATTACGAATGAAGCCAGTATGAAGCAAATTTTCATTCCGAATAAATATTCTGTTATAGCTAATTATTTAGAGACCGGATCAATGTTGTCACTGATAATAAGGATGTTACATATGTTATTAGTTAGAGTTTGATGATAATCGTTGAATTTACCTAAAAATTTCATTATTTTATAAGTAATGAAAATACATAATATTCATATTTTATATTCATTATTTTATAAATACATATTATGTGAAAATTCACGTTAATTTTGCTAGGATTATTTTTGAGGGGATACAAAAATTGTTTACTTATAAATTTAAAATATTTTATGCCCTAATTAAAAATTGAAATTATTTTATAGATATTCTCTTACCGAAGACTCTTAAGTGGTATTCTGGCTTCGCTCCAAACTCTCTCCAGTTTACACCTGCTGACATCGAGTTTGGAGAGATTTGGTGTAGCAAGGAATGGAGTAACTTGAAGTGAAACCAAGAGATTTCCAGAGAGACTAAGTTTGTTTAAAGTTGAGGCCCCGTGGAACATGTTGTTGTCAAGGGTCTTGATACGGTTATTAGAAAGGTCAAGTTCACTGAGAGAAGAGAGGGATTTGAGTAAATTCGCGGGAAGTCCTGGCAGATGATTTCTGCCAAGGTTCAAACTTGTCAAGGCTGGCATCGCATCGAAAGTTCCTTCCGTGAGGTAGTATAGACCACAGTTGGCGCATTCAAACCGATATATACTATAAAAAAAATAGTTAATACGATTTTCATTAATAAGGGTTTTTTTTTTTTGGGGGGGGGGGGGTTTTTAAAAATTCACTCTAATATAATTTTTACAGTCCTTTTTGTTTTCTTTCTAAAATATAATTGGAGGGCTACAGAGCAAAGAAATGTTTATTTTAAATATATTTTTACAAAACGAAGAATTTGGATTTTAACAAGAATTTTTTTGATAAATTGCTGGAGAATATTTTTTAAAACTCACCTGTATGTGTCATACTCCTGATTATTAGGCCTGAAGATTGGTAGCGAATACAACTCAGGATTGTCATTCATCAAAAGAATCTGTAACCTTGAATTAGTCCTCAAATGATGTTCACTCCAAGTCGTTAGTTTATTATCACTGATGTCCAGGTAAGTCAGTTGATCATGTTGACTGAAGGAATGCTGATGGATTCTTTTAAGTCCATTCGATTTAATAGTTAGCTGTTCAAGAGCTGGAAGACCAAGAAGGTCATCTTTATGGATGGTTTTTATTTTGTTATTCGAAGCATCCAAAGTTGTCAACTTCTCAGCAATGATAGTACTTAAGGTTGTCAAGTTGTTTCCTGCAAGCAATTGATATATTTTCTAAAATTAAAGAAAATATGCGATGGTACATTTACATATCTGGCCCTAATAAGAACAAGACATGTTTATATATAGTAAGAATTTTAAGAATGTGAAGATACTAAATATTGTTCTCACCAGTAATTCTCAAAGTCTGAATTGTCTTTCCTTGGAAGAGGTCAACTGGTATTTCCTGAAGCTCATTATTAGAAAGATCAAGTTCGACAAGTGAATCCAGAGAACTGAAGTGAGCTTTATCAACTGTCTTCAGCTTGTTGTTCTTTAGATTAATAAAGACAAGATTTGGCATCTTTTTGAAGGCTGTGTGAGGCAGTCTGGGAATAGAATTCTCGGAAATGTCAAGTTCAGTGACGCTTGGTGCGTCAAGAAAGTATTCCCTAGCTTTCGTTTTGAGGGCAATTTGGGAATGTTTCAAAGGGTTTCCAGAGATAGTGAGAAGACTCAATTGGGTGTTGTTTTGAAAAATGTCCACTGGGATATCATCCAAACCATTCCTTGTGAAGTTGATTGTGAATAGATAGGGAATTCCATCAAATGCTGTTCTATCCAATTCCAAAATGGGAGTATCTACAAATAGGATAGACTCCAATTGCTGAAGACCTCTGGCTCGAAAAGCTAGGGGTCCAAGACGAATTGGCTCAGCGTTCTCGATTCTCAAATGAGCAATTCCTGGACCAAAAGATTGTTTCTCGTCCAATCTGGTACATCTAAAATTTTTATTCCAAAATTACTTTTCAATTTTTAAAATTTCTATGACTTAGATGTAGAGATAGAAAGAGATACAAATTTCTAGTAAGGGATATAAAATTAGTGATAAAATTGGGAATAAAAATGTATATTTGTATAAATAGATCAAGAAATAGAAAGAGATAGATGTTACCAAAACTAGAGATGGACTGAGGGTTAGAGAGAGATAGATATTACCAGTGACAGGAATGGACTGAGGGTTAGGAAGAGATCGATATTACTAGACACAGAGATAGGCAGAGAGATAGGAAGAGATAGATACCACCGGCCACGGTGATACAATGCGGTGTATAGAAATAAGAGATAGTGTTTTGAGGATGCAAAATGGATACATCTTGGAAGGCATATATTTTTAATATAAACCCACTTACTTTGCAGTCGTCGCATCTGCATATTGCCCTACACATTTGCAGGAATCGGGACACTGGGTCAAGATATCGTCCTCATCGAGACCATCACCATCATCATCGACATCGTCGTCTTCGTCGTCATTGTCGTCATCATCGTCGTCGTCATCATCATATTCATCATCATCATCTTCGTCTTCATCTTCCTCATCTTCATCATCAAGTTCCGCATTATAAGCCATGTCCTCAGACTCAAGGAAATCTTTTAGATTATTTTTGTCTGTGGTGTTGGTCATCGTTTTAATGGTGACTGTCATATTTTTTCGCAAAGAAGGCACTTTGAGAACAGGTTTTGTTTTCTGGGCCTCTGCTTTGATTGCTTTAGCAAGAGCTTCTTGGAGCTGAAAAAAATTTAAGTAAAATTTGATTATAAACACAGAATATTTAAAATAGCAGTATAAGTAAAATAAGTAGTAAATATTCAATTTAAAAAAATGAAATAATTAAAAAGAATTAAAAAGAATTCAACTATATATTGAATAAAAAGCCGTTCGATTCATTAGAATTCAAAAGAATTTCAGGAAAGTTCAATAGATTTGAAAATATACAATACTGAGGTGTAAACTAATTGCAGAATTTTCTCTGAATGTTTTTCGCAGAGGAATTTTGATCATTTTTCTAAAAAAGGCTGCTTAATTAAGAAATACTTTAATCTTGCACCATTTCAAAAAAAAAAAATTCAAAAAAAGTAAAATTTCAAAATATTCTCTTGATCATATTATCTCACATGCCCTTAGAGTGCTTACAATTTTAGAAAACTTAATTTATAAATCTTCAAAATTAAGAGGGGAAATTTGTTATTAGTTGTACAGTAAAAAAATCTAAAGACGCAAATGCAAGACATATCTGGTATAATATAGTATAATATAATATAATATTTACTGACCCTATCAGTTGAGGCTTCTTCATCTAAGGAACGTATTTCCTCAAGCAGTGTTTCTTTCGGGCTTAGAAGCTTCTCGTAGTCCAATTTTTGTGTTGTCGACGTCGCTTCTGTCGTTAATTTCGTCTCTTTTTTGTTTGCGAAAGTCGTTTTTAAAACTGGTTCCAATGTTCTATCGTTTTCCGTTGTGCTTTGAAAAACAACTTTTTCATTAGTTATTGCAGCAGAAACTACTGTTGCACCCAATATTATGGCCAGCAAAAGAGCTGGTTTTGGCTCCATCCTGACTACTCTGTAATAGAAAAATTATTTTCTTAATAACAAAGACACGATTTAAAATAAGGTGCTTAATACACAAGTGTATTAAGCACAAAATTTGTATTCTTTATTTTATTAAATAAATTTTTTCACTCTGTGTTCATACTCATTTTTCAAATAGAATATACTTGCACTACATAGCGAGAAATAAGTTATTTTATATATGTTGAGTAAAATAAGAAAATGGAATTATGAAAATAAAACTTGGATTTAGCAACACCCTGAATTTTTTGCGTAACTCGATTTAATAACATAGATGCGGGCAACAACGACCTGAAATTGGACCGGATTATGACAAAATGAAAATCATGATTAATAACAATTAAGGCAAATAATTTTTTGGAAAAATAAAAATTATGAAAAACAAATAATATGTCGAGTAATAATTCAGAAAAATAAAAATTAGGGCAAATAACTATGAAGGAAAATTAAAATTATTTTTAATTGAAATTAGGAAATATAAAAATTATAGCATTTGACTTTTAGATGAAATCAGTTTATGTAAGTTAAATTTTATGAAAAACAGAATTTGGTTCATATTTTCATGCGCCTCAATTAAAGACACTCTGCACTCGCTTAATTATTATTTTTTTAAATCTAACTTTTATCCACATTCACTTTTTAATTATACAATCTGCACTATTATTTTATTTGTAGAAGCCTACACTCAATCATATCTTTATATCATGTTCCAACACTCTGAAGCAAATAAATATCTTTTGCTGCACTGTTTAATGAAACTGCTGGGAACAAAATGAAAGCATGAATTCTTTCGTTTTCGCTTGTTTGAATTAATTTGAATGGTGTACCTTGAACCGGAAATCAAAATCTGAAGGTGAAACGAAAACAGGAAGTTCACTACTTTGAGGGTTTATTCAAATGCAAAAGGCTTCGGATGTTCCGATAAGCTCGACACACCGATACGTAATTCATGTGGTTGGGTTACATACCGGATTCTACGCTCCGTCCAATGTTTACAACTACACCGCACCGGCCTCCTTATGCCACCCACTTTCATTGAAATACACACATACAGATTCGAGATAAAGCCAACTCATCAGAGGCGACGCAGAGCAGATGTGCACAGTTTCAATATTTCTCGCCTTTAATTCAATTCAAAACAAGTTTTTTGCATTGAATATATTTATGGCGTTTTGATAAATTTATAATATGCGCTTTTATGATACATAATTATATATTAAAAGTTAAAAAAGGGTTTTTGAAGGACATCGTAATCTGATAACAACGCCGAGAGGCGTGAAAAACGATCAGATAAACTTCCGAAAAGGTAAATCCTCCGATTTCCTTGAAACTGTGTATACCGGCTATGTATATATTTTGATGTTCTGATTTATAGTAATTAAGATTTAATGGGTGTTATTTACGTATTTACCTAACTTTTCATATATTCCAAAGTAAGAAATTATATAAAGGTGAAAATGACTTTGTGAAACGATTCAGCCGCATATCAGGCGGCGCCTTAAAATGTATTATCTGCTTTTATATTCTTATCGTGGAATGACTCAAGTTGCGCTGATAGTGCTATTATTCTAACGATCAATATGACAAAATAATTCCCGACCCTACATTTTTTCAATCAAGTATTTAATATCCCCATGCACTTTTTTTCAATGTCAACTTACAAAATTTAAAATAATTCTATAGTAATCTTGATAAGAAAATTATTTATGTAATGTAAAATATTACATATATGTATTCATAAAAATAAAAATAAAGAATACATATTATATATATATATATAATATAAATAAATGTTATAAATAAAATTCAAGTTTTTCGAATTATCTTGATTTAGGAAGATAAAATTACTCATTGATGATTTAAAATCCAAGAAATCCATTAAGATAAGTTTCGGCTTATTAAGATAATATTTTAATTCCTAGCATTTTATATGGCATTATATATTCTTAAAAACGAAGAGAAAAAATCAAGGTTTCGACTTTTGTTGCCAAGTAGGACATTTATTGACCTCGGAGGCAGTTTAACATTTTATAAATGCACCATTACTAATAAATGTAAATATTCTAATACTATTTTATTTTGATTTTTTTAACAAACCTTATTTCACAAGTTATTTACTTTTTTTATATAATTATTTAAAATTAACAAGATATTTTGGCTGTTGCGAGTAGAATAATTGAGCGAGATCATTCCGAGCTTTTTTTTTTTCGTGGCAATTTACAAGTCGCATACGTCAAGCAAGTTTCACGCAGTAGTCACCTGAGACAGTCTGCTGCTGATAACAATGAAGGATATCTTACATATATTCTAGTCTCTGCAGTTTTCCAAACAGGAAATTCAAGACCATGTCTAAACTATAGTGAGGAATCTTCAATTTTTGGTTTAACATTTCAAATTTGTGAAAGTTGCAAATTAAATGCAAGGAGGAGGGATAAATTCCACTTTTTTTTTTTAAGTGAATTTATTGAAAAATCTAGAGAATTACAAGCCCTTCTTTATGATTTCCACGTGAATCCTATTATCTGCAAGATCGCGGTCACGAGTGAAGGAGACAATCAATTAATTAAGAGAAGAATAATAAAATTCTTGATGCCTCAATATCATAAGAGCTCATCGCATAAGCGAACATTCTACTTACAGATTAAGCGAAGAATAAATTGCTCACCAAACTATTAACGTATTTGAATAAAATGACCTCGGTGTAACACAATGCATAACAGTTTTCCATTTCCATCTACAATCATATCGATTCGTTTCAAACGTATATCGATTGCAGATCAGCACCTGTCTGACGAGTCTTTTCGTCTATCCGATGGCCAGCAGTCATGTGACTTTGTTCACGTTCTAATACATCAGTACGAGGAACGGAATTTGCAGGTGCCTTTGGGCAACATCTGACGAATCTTTCAAAAATAAAAGAGACTGCATTCAATTCTACAGAAGGCAGTAAAATTTCATAAAATTCTTTAAAATTTCATAAAATATTCTTAAAATTATGGAAATCTCTTAAATTCTTTTAAAATTCCTAAAAGTCACTTGAAATTCTCTTAAAATTCCTCGATATTTCACATTGGTTTTTGAATGATTTGAAGTTGTATAAGAATTTCAGGATGATCTCAATCACCAGAATCACATAACACCCCACACGTATAGCTAATTCAGATTATTCTTCACCATTGAAACGTCAACGATGAGTCGAAACTCATATAGAAAGAAATTTCAGGAAGCAGAGTCTCATTCAGAAATAATATTTTTTTCCCCACATAACTATATCGGTTCAAACTATTGTGGAATGTGGATTTAAGGCTACACATACTCCAACTCAGATTTCTTCTCGTCCTGAGCCTGAGGTCGATTCTGCGGCGAAATTTTTCTAGATGGAAGGGAACAAGGATCTCAAAGTGCGGGATGTAGAATGTCGTTTCTGATTTTGAGTGGCGGATGGCGACATATACTTATTTCGTCGAAATGCAGCAGAAGTGCACCATCTGGGCCTGGGCGAATGAGGCGCGCAGCGGTCCAGAGGCCTAGTTCTTTGTTCAGCGCTTTAAAAGTCTTAAAACCTGGTCTGATTTCCGATCGGTCAGGTAATGTTACCTGAGCCTGAGCAAAACTAAGCAGGTGGTCCTATTCCCACTCACTTTTGATGGACTTTTAGGAAGAAAGGGCCTCATTTTACATTGCTGGGTTTCGACAAATATATCTCGATGTATTTCTTTTACTATATTACTTGATATATTATTTTACATCAAGTTTTGAAATGTGTATACGAATGTGAATCGACGGTAGTCTAGTTTTTTATTTTCTTTTTTTTTCATTTAAAAAAAATGGGCTTGGCACGATGATTTATTGTGATTAACATCATCAGAGACGGCTTAATGCAATCAGAAATCTCTATCAATATTCAATATCATTTTACCGATGACGTCGATTTTTTTTTCTTTGCAGAAAAAAAAAAACCACGACTATATAATAATTCGTATCGAATTACGTGTCTTTCGCCATGCTGAAGCAGGTAATGTCTCATTTATTTTCAAAATTCTTAAAAATCAATCAATTTTTCTAATCAAATTTTTCATTACAAATTTTATAAATTAAATAAGTACTACATTACTGTTATTACATATTGTTTTCAAAATTAACAACTTTTACAGTTGTAGTTTTTCAAGTAATTTTAAGGTATTTTAAAGGATGTGGCCAATCAATAATTTAATATCTCGAGAGATATTGCTGGTTTGAGAAAAATTACGCTTGTAAAAAAAATACATCTATTATGTCCTATACACATTTTTTGACTACAGAACGTATTTTTCTCTAAAACTAATATTTTTAAAAGATAAATTGAAAAAGGGTAAAAAAATGATGTTTTTTTTGAGGTCTCAATTATAATTATAGAAGATATGATATAAATGCGCCAGACTTCATTGTCATTTTCGTAATCAGCGAGTTAAAATACATATAGTTTCATCAAAAGCGGAGGTTAAGTGCATTTTTGAAACTTTATCCATATACTCTTGACCTTTAATCGTTTAATTCATTAAAGAAATAAAGAAGCCACCTCATTATATATCGAGAAAATGATATTCAGATAGTTTATCTATTTAAAAATTCATCGAGACAGAGATGCATTGTCTCTCTATTAGCTGTCTTGAGTTCCCCATAATAAAACTACATCTGCATACGTTTACTTTGCATATATATGTACATCATGCCTCAACATAAAAATAATAATTTGCTATCGTAATTTATATATATAGTTATCTTTTGTAATACTGTTCAGGGAAAATTAAGAAAACGCGACGAGATTCATCGAAAGTCGGTTAGCCAAATATGTAGTTTCGAAGCGGAAACAGAAAAGTTTCTTTTCGGAAATTTTTCAACTGGCCAGTATAAAGAAGAGAAATTTTATAAACAAAGGATAGTGTTTCTTTTATTATTTATAATATGTACTTTGTCCAGCATACATTAACTTTATCATATGTCCTACTCTTTTTTTTTTCTCTTAATTTTCGCGTATACCATTTTTTTGTTTTTAAAAATAAGAGATTTGAGGATAAAAAAAAATATATATATATATGCAATAACAAACTAATTAATCATAGCATGAAACTTTCCTTGTTATAAGGAAAGAAATACTGCATTTGTTGTTCTTTCTTCATTGATTAACACACAGATGATGTTTCTATAGAAGAGGAAAATGCTTGTGAAAATAATACAGGTTCTCTTGATGGGGGAAAGAGAATATAAGCAGTTCTTCTTAGGTCTGGACTCATACTTGTTTTGACTTCAGAATATATTCACCGACTCAAGTAAGTACCAATTCCCAAGTTTCCAACGAAAATGTATCACATATGATAATTTAAAAAAAAACATTAGGTCAAGCCTCAAGGCAAACAATTTTTTCTTTCCATATCTTTTTTAATATAAATTTTTATTTTTTCATTTTATTGAAAAAAGGACATGGAGAAACTAATTTTTTTTTATTCAGACCTTTTACTATTGTCAAAATATTAAATTTTACAATAAATATGCATTTTAGTATAATGTATTATATATATTTTTAAGTTGTTTTTTATGTACTTTTTCTATAATTTGATATCTTCAATAGTAAAAATTATATTGATAGAATTCTTTTTTCATCTAAAATATGACGTTACACCACTATGAACATCATAAAATTCCATCCCTCCTTTATACTTAAAACATATATTAGAAATTAATATTTTTTCGATCTACACACCAATGTTTAACGATATATAACTTTTTACTTCCTCATAGGGGAAGCTTTGTTTAAAAATGCAAATAATTATGATTATATTATAGATTACGATTAATGTTACATTTTACACTGTAAATGTTAAAATTAGACATTTTTTCGCCTATATAAATATATATGCTTAATAATTGTAATTATTCATACGTTATTAGCATGATCGTTTTAATTCATTTTTCAGCACTCAGCAGTACTGTCACCGTAAATCGATAAATAAAAATGAGGGCTGTACTTTTAATTGCAATTATTATGATGGCTTTCTGCACCGAAACTATCATAGCCGACTGTCTTTCGCGACGTTACAAGGGACCATGTGCCGTTTGGGACAACGACGCCTGTCGTCGAACATGCAAGGAAAATGAAGGCCGAGTCAGTGGCCATTGTTCCCCAAGTCTCAAATGTTGGTGTGAAGGCTGTTAATATCAGAGCAAAATGAAGTCATAAAATCATGAAAATATGTTACTGCATGTAAAGTGATCTAGATTGTGGAAACATTCAATTCTGTAATAAAAACTATTTCTATCAACTGAAAGTCTCCAAGTGAGTGTTTAATGTTGAAGATGCAAAAAAGGAATTAGAAAAAATTTTTAAATTTGCAAAAGATTTCGACACACTTCGAAATATTTCAAAGAAATTAGAAAATTTCAAGGGATTAATTTTTTTTATTTATATTTTTTTTGAAGATATCAACAATTTTGTAAATGACTTGAAAAAATTTAGAAGAAATTCAAATATATTTTGAAGTATTTCTAAAGATTTTACAGATTTTAAAAGACTTAAAAATATTTCCAAAAATTTAGGAGAATTAAAAATATTTTAAATCATTTTATATATAGAAATCAATAGATTTCTAAAGAGAGATATCTTCACATATCATTGTTGAAATATTGTGAAACTTCTGCAAATTATTTTTAATTTCTTAAAAATGATTTAAACTTTCTTGAAATTTCTTTTTAAAGTCCCTAAAATCTCTGGCAATCCTTTGAAATGACGTATTGACATAATTGTTTAAATTTTGTGAAACCTCTTTAAATCCTTTTAAATGACTTAAAATCTCAAGAAATCTTTGGAAATTCTTTTAAAATCAAAAGAATATAATAAACAATCCAAGTTGCCGATAAAAGAAACACTATAAGTTCTCATCATAAATAATATCAAGTGTTCGACGCATATTTTGAAATATATAAAATTACAAAATAAATAATTTCGAAAAATAATCTAAAATGAATTTTTATATGATTTTGTCTAAAAAAGCAGGGCACAATTAAATTTTCCTGGCAATAAAAAATTATCGATTTTAATTATGGATATGAATTTCCTCCCAAAGAATAGTTTCTATAGAACCTAAAAACAAAAACCAATAATTATATCAATCTCTTTAATCTTCCTAGTCATCAGATGAAAAGCAGTAAGTAGTAGAAAATAGTAAGAATTAAATTTCAGAATTTGTTTTAGCCACTATAAATTCTTTGAAAAATGCAAAATTCATGACGGCGATTCATAAATCTGCTTATTATCTATCGCCTTTTGAATGTCCAATTTTTTAATTAGTAATCAAACTAGATATTTATACAAGATATATTTTGCATATGAATCATGTGTATTCAAATACATTATTGATTTGCTATTGCAAACTCCAAAATTCAATGAAAAACAAAATGTAAATTTTATATCATATACATAGATATGATTTGTAATAGTAAAATAATGAATAATTAGGAAAGAGTAATGATTCGACTTTCCTTATTATAAGGAAAGTGCATAGTGCAACTTCTTTCCTTAATCATATTTAATTTGCTGACATGTTCTGTGCTGATAATGAAGACTAAACAATTGAAACTAGGTGGGAGCAATAGAATATAAGCAATACCCTTTGCGAACTAGCCTCATAATCTTTTTCATAGAGAATACCTTCAACGCTTCAAGTAAGTACATACCATTTTATTCTTTCAATTTACGTGAAAATATTGAAACTCTTCTTCGTTCTTATGAAATTGTTGCTGAATTTCTTAAAATATTTCGATATATTTATATAATTTTCAAATCGATTTGTACAATTTATGATTATGTTCGTAAAACAGAGTATGGCGTTATTTGAAACTTATAAAACTTTTATGTTATATGTTGCGGTATGATATATATGTAATGATCGTTTTAATTCTTTTTTCAGTACTCAGCAGTAGTGTCACCATAAATCGGTAGAGAAAAATGAGGGCTGTACTTTTAATTGCAATTGTTATGATGGCTTTCTGCGCCGAAACCATCATAGCCGATTGTCTTTCGGGACGATACAAGGGACCATGTGCCATTTGGGACAACGGCGCCTGTCGTCGAACATGCAAGGAGAATGAAGGCCGAGTCAGTGGCCATTGTTCCCCAAGTCTCAAATGTTGGTGTGAAGGCTGTTAATATCAGGGCAAAATAAAGTCATTAAATCATGAAAATATATTATTGTATATAAAATGATCTATATTGTAAAAAAACATTCATCTTTTCACTGAAATAAATATATTTAAAAAATATATATATATGATTTCATGGAATTTTAAGAAATTTTAACGTTTATTGTATTATTTTCCCTTATGTCGTAATATCAGGACTACTTTAAATCATGAAAATATAAAAATGTGTTACTATATATAGAAAATTATCCACATTGTATAAAAAACTATGACATATATTTTAAATGTGCATACATAAAAAACTGTCAATTTTCTCTGACTGTTGATTTATGGGCATCTCTTATCCATAAAATGTCATTTGAACTCTATAAAAACTCGATCAGAATCAGTCTCAGCAATAGAAACAAAATAAGTTTATTACAACGATTTCTAAAATTCTGATGAAATGTTATTAAAACTATATGATGGGACAGAATTCAGAAAATATGATTTTGTATCATTTTTGTAACTATAGGTCCAAACTTTATGTAAAGATTAATTTTCAGATTCTTGTTACCTAAAAATCAGCATAATTTTTCCTCTTGACCTTTTTCCCCATCTCGCATCGTTTGATGGAAAAAATGTGTATGTTTATATTTTTTACTTACACTTTTTAGGGTTTAAAGTTTAATCCTTAAACGATTAAAGTTTAAGGATTAACTAAAAACTTCGCAACATATGATAGAAAAACTAGAAACATCAAAACTTAAACTTTTTGACAATGACCCACAATATATGTATACATATACATATACATCACATATAATTGGAATCCAGCCAATAAAGAACCGGAACGTAAAATTCTAAATTTGGATGAGCAGATAGTCTCTTTTATATGTCAGGACATGCTTTAATCAGCCATAATAATGTGGAATCGATTAAGCGAGAATGACCTCTCTACTCGATTTCCTATCTTTTATTTAAAAAAAAGTGATGATGTCGTTTCCAATATATCAAACATATTGTTTTGTCGAAAATCTGATTGGTTTTTAGAAACTGCGCGAATTGTGTGAATGAATTTTTGAAAACTATCTTCAGATTATTTCCGTTGTGAAAACGCTTACTGTTAAAAATATTATATAATAAAGATTGAAAATAATTTAAAGAGTGATAAAACTATGTAATTATTTTGAAGTGAAAAATAAATTATTATTAGTGTAGCATAAGTATATTTTTAAAAAAATATATACGAGGTTAGTGTGAACATTATTTTGGAAATTAAACATATTACTTATATTAAAAACTTTTCATGAGTTTTTTTATATCAGTTTTTAATATATTAATACTCAATATATATAGATGAGGTGTACAATTATTATTATGAGATTTTATTGGATTATAAAGCAATTTTAAGGGATTTGACTATATATTTTGTGGAATTTATTTATGTAATTTGAGAAACTTTTAAGAGATTATTAGGCATATTACGAAATTTCATTGGATTTTATGGTATTTTAAGAGAATTAATGAGGTTTCATGGAATCTCGAATAGGTGGTACTTTGTGCAATTTTAAGGGATATCAATTAATTTTACGTTTATAAAGATTTTGAAGGATAATAAAGAAGAGACACTGAAATTAGATACGGATCGGATAATTGCTATTGTATTGTAAAAGAAAAGTTAGAAACAGCGAATTTCAAGACGGATTGAAGGCATTTATTATCAGTTTTACCATTTAGTTGTGGTTTTACTGTAGATTCAATATTAGATTTTACGTTAGCTCTCTTTTTTCCATAAGTCATTGGCCGTGGATGTCACAAGCGTACAGTTCGAATAATTCGAGGTCGAGGATCGATGCGGTTGGTACATGTACAATCATTATACATATAACGTCGACGACCTTTTGAGACCTCGATGGTACCAAAAGGGGAAATCGAGAACCTGCATCCGCGTCGTGATCAACCTTTTTATATATATATATATATATATATACATATAATACATATAATACAGAAATTTTTGTTGTAATTTTACTTAACAATAAATCTTTTGAAATATGTACGTGGAATTCGATTGAATCTTTTAAAAATCCTTCAAATCTTTCAAACCTGCTGATAAAATCCACTGAAATCTTTTAAAATCCTCCAAATAAAAGATTTGAAAACCTATGAAATTCCTTGAAATTGAATTTAAATAATTAATGTACAACCTAAAGTTCTCTAGAAATCTCTAGAGATCTTACGATATTCTTAAACTGAGAAATAGAGTGTGATTTAGTTTTAAAAAATATTAAACTTTTTTTGTAAGGATTGATTTTTGATAAGTATGGCCGGTTTTTTAAAAGGTGCAAAAGTACTGGGTGCTTCAATTTTTGATAAATTGCATTTCTGTAATTGTGGTTGATTTTTGAACTTAAGGGTTGTTTTAGGAGTGTTTATTGTTGCGAAATTAAGGGGCTCAAAAAAGCCCAAAAATATGAGATATTGGAAAAATATGTACATATGTATGTAAATTCGATTGTGAAGGTGCTACAGTTTTATGGATCTTTTTCACTTGTCAGACTTTCTGTGAAACACTATAACTCGTAAATTTTTACTAACTCCTTATCCTTAATTTTGTCAATATCGTCGTCATGAATCTCTTATTAAAATAATGTACTGCTCTTGAAATAGTATGTATGCATCATTATATTTTTAAATTAAAAGATTGCATGAGGAAAAAGAAATTTCTCCCAATTGAATAAGTTCTCGTCGGTGTATTTTGCAAACGTTGCAAGTCATACTTCGGTTCGTCAACTCTCAACAATGCTGACAATAATAATTGAACAAGCAGAGAATGCTGAATGCAGAGTATTGATATGTATATATATATAGTATAGACTATGTTTGTCGCACCTCTTCATCACTCGCACACAGAGATCAGCACATAACGAGAGAGAAAATAATGGAAAAAAATAAAAAATCACTTGTCTGAGGTAGTATTGACAGTGACGTAAGCATCGGTAAATAGTTGATAGTCACATTGCTTTGCAAACGCGGTTTGCATTCCAAATGCACGCAGCCGGGAGATTTCAAATGCTCAGAAATGGTCGCACCCATCATCAGCACATATTATTCCAAAGGCCTTTCTGCTGGCGTGAAAGAAAGGCGTTATTAACATAACTATTCGTTATTCATTTTATACGATGAGGTTTACGCAGATCAAACTGCTTTTTTCTCTTTTTCTCTCTTTTAATCTCAGAGTATATTATTATTCATTATATGTAACATAAATATACTGTCTACGATGACGAGTTCAAGCATTAATCCATATGGAACTTCATAATTCAAACATTTAAAAAATCAAAAATTTTTTTTAAATTCTATTTCATACAACATATTAAAAGAGTATTATTAAATCTAGCAATATATTTGTGAAACATGAAAGATTATTGCAAGGACAGTTTATAATAATATTCAAATAATACTAAAATGATAAAAAATTAAATGATATTCAACAATTTTAGTTCCTTAACATAAACATTTTTTTTTTAATTAAAATTTTTAAACTTAATAAATTATTATAGATTATCTTATGGAATATTAATGGTTATCTTATATGAAAAAACAAAGAAAATATTAAAATTCCACACAATAGAAAAGAAGTACACTTTTACTCATTTCCCTCATATTGTTCACGATTTTTTTATTTAAAGAGGTACTTTTATTTTATTTCGAAAGACTGAAAGAACCACGTGATCTCTTATTTCAAACGAAAGCACTACAAGAATAGATCATCACCTCCCTTTCCTATATCTATGTATTGTATTGAAAAACTCGAGTGCTTTGAGATCCATTTTAAAAATATTTTCGACATGCCGCAAGTCGTATTAAGTATATGATTCGCCTGAAGCTTATTGTTTTCTGATTTAAGTGTTGCTCGTAACATAAATATTAAATCACTCTATATTTCTTTTATAACATTCATAATTTCACTTTTCCGCGACACACTATAAGTGGGTGAGTGATATGCATATCAGTGATGAAAAAAATTTAACTGCTTTTTGGTGACATGGTGAACATTTTTGATTGCATGCTCTTGAAGATCAAGAATGTGGAACACTCTCATAAAATGAAGGTCGGTCTTTTTCTTCAAATATGCAAATAAGTTTTATTAAAATTAATCATTACTCTATCGTAAAATAAATTATTATTCTTTCATAAAAGAGACAATATTTCTTCTGCAAAAAAAAAAAAGTATTGAGAACAAGTGAATGGTCTTTGTACTGAAAATTACTAGAAAAATTCAGTATGCAAAATAAGAATTCTTTAAAAAAAATTATTGAAACATTTAAAAAATGTTTTAATGCATTTTTCTTGTGTATATTATATATAACGTTTTATGCTGTGTGAAACCAGATATTCAAGTTTTGAGTTAACGATTTTTTTGTGACTTTAAATATAGTAAACGCTCTTTTTGAAAATAAAGTTTATTTAAATTAAGTAATCACGAAAAGTATGATAATAAATACAATAATTACATACTCTGAATGCCTAATGGAAATTCTTTATAATCCTTCGAAATCAATGGAAAGTTTTTAAAATCTGTTAAATCAACTATAAACTCTACGTATTATGCAATATGACAAAAATAACATAGTTAACATAGATGTCAATTTCTATATTTTACCTGACATTTCCCGAATGTGTAATCTTATTGTATGTGATTTTAAAATTAACTTTTAATATCTTATTTTATCCTCCCCTTAATTGTGAATCATTTTAAACGTTATAACTTTATCAGTTCATCAATGAAGATAATAATCTAGAAATTTCCGAAAAACAAAATTTCCTAAATGAATCAATTAAGACATTTTCATATATAAATATTATAAATATATTATTATCTCCTCTCTATTAAGAATTTTCAAGTCTCTATAAAATTTAAATGCTTTCCAAGGTTATCAATTTTTATTTCTTTGCAAACAAGTGGAAAATCCTTGAGTAAAAATAGAATAAAATTCTTTTTGTCCCCGTACTTCACTTACTCAGATGATAATGTAATTTTTTGTTCTATAATATTTTGCACAAAAATTTTAAATGATAAGGTACTTCCGGTGATGGAAGATTAATCAAGCCGAACATAGGGATAAAACCTACATATTTAATGGAACAAGCACATTTAAAAAAAGAATAAGAGGGAAAATTTTGAACTTTAGACTCCCGAGCTAGTGTATGTATTTTTAAAAGCAATCCTATAGCAATCCTAAAGTTATTGCTTTTCCTTGAGCGCGATAAAAGCTACTAAATAAGGTAGACTCATGACAATGATAATAAATTTAATTCGTTCTCTGCAACACCTAGAATTATACCGAATCGTTCATTTTTTGCAAATGCACAAAAAGTTCGAGTCTAATCGGCGACTATTTGGCTCCAAATAACGATGTACATAGAATTTGTATGAAACACCATCATGCATTATTATTATGAATTGGTTATAAAGCTTGTTTTATAAGTAATTTAATATAATGTACATATATGCAAATAAAGTCATATTTTGTAAATCAAAGCCTATACATATTTTTGAAGCATTTAAAAAGTATTTAAGAAGATTTAAAAGAATTTAAAGCGATTTAAAGACAACAAAATTCAAAATAGTTTCAAGATTTGAAAATATTTTTAATAGATTTTTTAAGAACTTAAAAAAATTAACTTAAAAAAATTTCAAAACAATATTAAAGAGTTTAAGGATTTTCAAGAGTAAAATTTTGAAGGAAATTCTAAAATCTACTGTTACACTTCTTGAAATCCATTGATAGTAGAAATTCTTTGAAATCCCTTAAGATTACTTAAAACTCGAAATGTTTTCAAATTTCTTTAAATTTCTTGAATTCATTGAAATCTTTAAAAATAACTGAGAATTTATTTTTTTATTATCTCTTTAATCTTTTGAAAAATATTTTTAAATGTCGTCTGTCGTCTGATAATGGAAAAAGGTTTATTAAAGGAAAATAACATATATAATTATCATGTTTTGACAAACAATCACTTAACATTGAAATTGCGAGTAAGTTGCGGAAGGATCATCCAATTTCACAAGATTCGGAATGAATGCTTCATTTTTTTTTTCATTCGTCACGCTAAGAAATCATTCATGACTAAATCCTTCAGGAAATTCCAACCTTTGGGATAAAAATGTTACCGATTACTGTTATCTCTCTGCGAAGGACCAGGTCAATCGATAAGGAAAACAATTAATCGATTGTTTAAGATTAGAGGAGTGCACGTATTTATAATCAATAAATTTAATCAATATTATAGAAAGATTAATAGATTACACGTTGTATAAAAAGATCAGATGAAATAAATTTAAAAATAATTTGCATGCATGTGGTATCACACCTGATATGAATCATGGAGAACCTATATCTTTTCAACAGAGAAAATTTTTTTGGCAAAGATTTGTTTTAATTTGCGGGTGCAATGAACCATTTATTGCCTGTAATGAAAGTTTTCACGCACGATTATCATTGTGTCAGTTTATTCATCTCCGTGTTTATAAACAATATTTATCCACTTAATGAGCGATAATGTTGTATTCATTTTCATTTCAATCTACTTGTTCAAATTTTTAAGCACCAAGATTAACTTATTACACAATTTAATGAAATCAATATTGATTAAATTAAATGAGATTTCATATGTTCATTATATATTACTCAATCTATAATTAGGAATTTTTTCAGAAGTTTTTGATTCCGAATTTTTGCTTCTATTTTAAGGCATGGCATTCGCATTCTTTAAATAAATGTTGCACCATTAAGCAGGCTTTAGTTTTGATAAGATAAGCTAAAAAGAAGGCAGTTGAAAATTTTCTTCAAATGTCACTATTGCATTATTTATTTCATCTTTAATCTTTTATTCTCAGTTTTTCTATGTTTAATTATTATTTTTGTATTAAAAGAAGTTGAAATTCTAAAGTGCTATGCTTCATCAACTTATGCATAGGTAAATATATAGCAAATTTTACTTTCTTGGGCAATTTTTTTTATCATATAATGCAAGGATCGTATTACAATGATTTTCTCTTTTCTGTATACATTTATAAAGTTTTATAGGAAATGTATTTTTTTATAATTTATAATATGGTCAAACAATAATTGATTTAATTTGATTTGATGTGTAAAATGAACTTCATAAATAATTCAATAAGCTGAACGTGATTGCAATTCACCTTTTTCAAATTTCCCAAGAATTTTGCTGAATGAAATCATCAATCAATTTATCGCAATGATTAGGTATAGTGTATATATATACCTAATAGTATTACATTTTATATTGTATAATAAATTTATAGCCCAGCAAGAAATGAGTGTTTGGAAATATTTTTTTACAATTATCCTCTCTTTTTTAATGTTGTAAAATCTGCTTACTTGTAAAATAAAAGGACAGTAATTGTACGTCATAAAGTATTGATGAGTTATACTCAATTACACTTCCAGAAAATCATTCGACAATATAAATGAAGATTTTATACAAATATCAATTGACCCTTATTGTTTCAATTTCAATTATATATAAAATTCCCAATTCTTAATGAAAGAAGATATTAACATTCTCTTTTTAACAAAATAATATTTCAACTTGTGTCAGTTTTCAAAGGTAAATATTTACGAAATAACAGGTCTAAAAGTCATGTTTTTTTTCAATTGCAGAAAACATATAATTAAGAAAAAAAATGAAAAAAATGCAGTGGAATTGAGAAGAATTCAGTAAAATTTCAATATAATTAAGGAATTTAAGAACAAATTTTTAGTGAAATTACAAGAAATTGAAAAAATCAAAGTAGTACAAAATAATTTTAATTAATTATTAATTAAGAAAGAACATAATAAAAGTTCCTACAAAAGAAATTGCTAAATTGGGGTACATACATAAAATAATAAAGTGATGACGTGCTTTTGTACATATCATTTCCTACTTTTAAAAAAGTTTCTAAAGATTATTATTCTTTCAGTGTAAGTAACGTATTAAAAATGTATCTTCTGAACACAGTGTGCTTATTAGATAACTATGGTACATATAATGTTATATGTGTAATATTTAATAAAAAATAACTTTAAAAAATTGTTTTTTATTTTAATTTAGAAATTTTTTAATAGATTAAATTCAAACATAATAATAATCTTTAGAGACTTTTTGAAAATAGGAAATGACGATGTACAAAAGAGCGTACCAAAGTCTAAAGCTAGGACGGGCAAATATGGTCGTGTATACAAAAAAACGTACATGCACACATACATATAAGAATGTTATTTTGTATCCCAATTTTGCACTAACTTTTGTACAAACTTTTATACGTCCGCTTTATCAAGTGGAAGGCATTGTCAATTTGTCCTCAACCAAAGTATTAAAATTTGTTGTTTACGCGTTTGACAGTTTTGACGTCATATACTGTGTAACTATATAATCAACAAAATCTCGAGTTGTTGATACTGTTTTACGAATAAAAAGTGGAAAGCATTTATGCATTTTAATGTTCTTATTTATAAGGTTACATACAACTAGTTTCTGCCATAAAATTGTATGTCTTCTACAATAAAAAAAAAAAATTATGACTTTTTAACTTGCCATTTCCATAAACGCTCCAAACTTCAGATTAATAAAAGCTCATGAATGACGATCTTCCACAACAATCAGATTTGTAAAAAAAAATAATTCTTCAAACAATGGATAATGATTTCCTTGCACGACTCATTTCCTCGAATCCATGTTATATCCTCTACCTCTTGCACCGCACAAACATAATCGCAGCACTTTTGACAAGATTTCACTTTTTCAATGATATATGCAGTATGTATTCCCGCATATATATATATATATATATAGCAACCTACACCTACTTATTTATATATATATATATATATATATATA
>UCOH01000209.1:0-22339 GCA_900474275.1 Synergus japonicus
TATATATATATATATATATATATATATATTGTATATACCTACATGGAATGAAAATTCTGTAAACATTTACTTTTTTTTTGAAAATAATGTTTTGCACTTTGATTTTGCTGTTAGAAGTTCACAATTGGCATTTACATTGACTGGATCCGTTTCTTCGAAAATTTTTGCACAATGTGGCTCGAGTGCGACTGGACATGGCTGTAAATAAATTAATTAATGAATTAGACTTCTTCTTTGTTATTTGGTAAACAATATCAAACTCTTATAAATAAATTACTCAAATCTCTTAAAATTCTACAAAATAACGTCTTTTATCAATTTGACTATATACAAATATCTTTATATGCTATTATATGGTATATATATATAGTGTTGACAAAAAAAAGGGCTCATCCATCCATATCAAACCATACATACGCACAGTATATACACAGTGCACACATCCGGAAAATTGATTATTAGATTAATTTTAGAACAGTTTTTATTAGACGCATTTATCAACTGATGAGCAAAGTTTACCTAATTAAATTTTTTTTAAATGTGAAAATATGTTTATTATTATTAATAATGGATTATTCTACCTCTTTTTTATAAACTTTTGGATCGACAAGTTTATCTGGTGATTTCGGAAAACGAATAAGTCGAGGAAGTTGATGTAAACTTGGATGCGGCGGTACAACCCACACACTTCCGGTATTTGCCCAAGACATTACATGCGTTAATGCTGGACCCACTATTTGTTTTCTAAAAGCAATAATTCTTTTTATTTAACTTCCTACATTTTTGAATAAAAATTTGTTCAATATCTAATGCCGATTTACCTTATAGGTAAGCATTTTATCATACATTCTCGTCGTTGATCGCTAGATTCGAAAACTTGAGGAATATCTGGAAGGCCTATTTTTTCGAATTGTTTACTCGTGGGACAAAGGGCAACGAATCGGATTCCAGTTTTTTCAAGCGTGTGTTTTTTCTATTTAGTCAATAATAAATTTTTGAATATTTAACTTTACTTTTATAAGTATTTTTTAGGTGATATTTGTATTTCTTACTGCAATATCGATCGTCGCTTCTATAACTGGTTCTTTGCGACAATAAACTGGTGTAGGATTTTGGGGCCATCCCATAAATCCAAAAATACTCGCACAGTTTACAATTATTCCACCCGATCCTCCATTTTCCTTTCCCATATGCTTCAAGCCAATTATTGATGCCCTTCTGGTGTTACTCTAAATTATATTAAAATTTAATTATATGTAAGGATGTAATTAGTATTCGCGGAAAAATACATTTCTATATTTTATCTAATAGGAAAAACATTTTTTAATTAAGAACTTTTTTACCCATTCGTCTTCAGTATTGTTGCATGTTGTTGAAGAAGGAGGATTTGTGTTTTGATCAAGATCACTGAATAGAATATGAATCACTCTGTGTGTGCAGAGAGCTTTTTTAAAAACTCCTAATTGAATGAAAGACGTTTAAATTTTAATATTTTGCGAAAGCATAAAATATATATTATATTTAATTAAAACTCTTGCTTATTATAGATATTATAATAAAATTACAAATTACATACCTTCAAAGTGAGAAGAATCTCTTATATCGCAATTTATAAACCAAGCCCGATCTCTTCCATAAGCATCGCACAATCTTTGAACTGCTCTTTTTCCCATTTGAATCTCTCCATCAGCAATTATAACTTTCTATAAAATCGAAAATTAACATTATCTACATGTATAAAACTGAATCCCTTACAATTATTTCACAAAAAACAAATTAAATTCCTTAACACCCCCCCCCCCTTCCCCTTGAAATTATTTCAATTTCTTTAATAAAGCCCTTTCAAGCTTCTTAAAACATCTTAAAATTTCTTAAAATTACTAAAAATATCTTAAAGTTACTTAGAATGTTTCGAAACCTTGAAATTTTTTGGGAATTCTTTGGAATTCCTTAAAATCACTTAAAATATTTTGAAATCGTTTAAAATGTTTCGAAATTTCTTGGAATATAACTTAAAATTTTTAGAAAATCCTTAAACTCTACTTTTGAACGTTATTGAAAATCCTTTGATATTCCTTAAAATCAAATTGAAATTCTCTAAGTTCACTACAAGACTCTTAAAATGCTAAGTATAAGGCCGGGTAAATTTTAAATTTATAATTATTGATTATTTCACAAAGTAAAAAATTAATTTTTTTTTTACAAAAATAAAAAAACCTTCACTCACTCTTGCCCCTTTTGATAATAATTCATCTGCAGCTGCATATCCAAATCCAGTTGCACCCCCAATCACCATGGCTACTTTACAAAGTGGATTGAGAATTGGTGCAGGAAATAAAGCACAATTTCCGGGCCTTATTATTCTAAATTCTTTTTTATCTTCTTTTTTATTTGTCCCCCAAAACCATCTCTTCTTTTTCTTCTTTTTTTGATAAACTGCAGTGCTTGTTTGAAAGTTACAAAATATAATTTTATTTGAGAGGAGTCTGAAAAAGATTATTATCAATGATTTTCTTTTTTTTTCAGTAAATATTTATAAAAACAGTAAAACTCACTGTGCAGAGTTTTTCTTTATGATAAAATGGTTAGTTAAATTGGAGGTTAATCTTAAAATTGGACTCAGAATCATCTTGAACCTGAGTTAAAATTTATATTAAATTTTTCATCAGTTCCATAATTGCCTGAATTTTTCGTGAACAAATGAGATAAGTGCATGGGCTTTTGTTAAACAGACTGGAAAATTAAACTATAGACTTTAAATAAGATTGGATGGTATATATAAAATTTTGAAAGGTTCTTGCGTGTAAAAGGTTTCTTTTGTTTTATTATTTTCATTCACGAGATCACGAGAAATCACGAGGCGACGAACGAAAAATTCTTATAATTGTCTGGTGTAACTTATTATACATATATTATTTAATAAATTTAATAAAAATAAATAATCAATGTTATGATTTAATTATGTAATTGAGTAATTAATAATAGCCACTATATCGTATCGTATTTAGTAAAGCTAGATATATCGAAGCAATAGCATTTGGCGAAAAAGCATAATCATTTTTCCTTCGTCTTCATATACATATCCTATAGTTAATATAGTTAAATAGTTTAAATTGTATTTTTTATCTTATTCACCTACGCTTGCGATGATATAACGTCTACATACATTCGAAGCAAATATTTTAACAATGAAAAACAATCTTAAAATGCATGATTCTAATAATCGCGAGTACTAATATTTATACTTATAAGATTTAGCATTATATTTAAACACACTATTATTACAAACTCTTAATCTTAAACATATAGTCAAAAGTTTATATATATCACATCAGAAGACGAAGTTTCGAGGACTTCTTTTTTTGCACCTCATAAAAATTTTTTTCCATTTTAAAGCAATTTCCGCGACGATTATTCTTCATTCTTTGTTTTATATTTTATATAAAAGGAAACATGTTTGACAAATCCAAAAATCTAACCCGTGCAGAAATTTTGATGGAGTCCTGGCCACAGTTCGCCCCAGTTCTAAATATGGTCCAATCTGGAAAACTGCGGAAAAAAATCCAAAATGCGTGTTAAGCTGACACTGAGCTGTCACTGGTTATAAACACCCCATGTAGGGAAAACTGGATTAAAAAACTAGTCTATATTAATTATTTACAATATTTTATTACTTATCATTATAATAGTTAATTTTATGAAAAGAAAAATTCTATTATATGTACACTTCAAGTGATTCTAGGGAATTTAAAAGGAATTTAGGGAATACAAGATTGTTAAGATATGTATCAAGATTTCTGAATGGATTTCAGGGGTGTTTAAAAAATTTTAAGTATGTAATTAAAAAGTTTTGTTAATTTTTTCAAGGAATTTTAAATCATATTTTTAAGAATTTTTAAGAATTTTCAAAAGATTACAAGTGATTCTATTTGATTATAATTAAATTAAAGCGACTTTAATAGTCTTCAAGTGATGTTAAGGGCATGTGTTACTTACCATATGAGCAAGTTTTTAAACCCAGGTTTTTTCCTACAATTTTTACATTTTAAAAAAAATTTTAGTCAACATCAATCCGTGTTCACATTCTTGACGGTTGTTGATCATAATTTTTTTGAAAATATAAAAATTGTAGAAAAAAAACAGGGTTAAAAAACTTGCTCATATGGTAAGTAACACATGCCCTTAAAGAGTTGTTAAGGTATTCAAAAAAATTCAAAATATTGTCAGGAGTTCCATTTATTTTAAAATACTTGTAAATATTGTAAAGGATTTTTAATGATACATAAAATTTTTTAAGGAATTTTAAAGAATATAAAAATATTTAAGAATTGTCAAAAAATTTCAGTTATCAAAACTTGTGAAAGGATTTTAAGAGGTTTCAGGTTATTTTAGGGAGGATTTGAAAAAATTCAAAACAGTTTCAAGACTGAAGTTATTAAAATGTTTCTGAATTCTTTAAAATTTTTTAAATCTCTTGAATAAGTTTAAAATATTTAAAAACTATAAATTTCGACCAGGGCTATAGCAGATCCATACTTTAAATAGGAGTACATAGTAAATGATGGGCCAATTTCTGCACGGCAAGAAGAATTTTATAAAATAAATACTACTTGCCCAGCTCTCACTCTCACATTCACTTTGTGCGCACTTTTTAGTGTATAACATATAGAATTTATTATTTATAAATTAATAATGAATAGAGAAATAATGTATTGTATAAAAATACGCAAATTATTGATTAAAAAATAGTTAACTGACTTTCAATTAGTGACAAAAACTAATTATTCTTTAACAATTTTTCATCAAAGCATAATTTTACTAGAATAATAATAATAATATTATAATATTTAAAAATTGAATTCTTTCTTAAGCTTATTTTACAGTAGAAATTTTTAAGTTTATTTATCGAACTACAAAAGTTTAGTTATACAATATTTTATCATGAAATTGTACCATCAATTTTTTGTGAGTTATTCCTTCTTAGTCCGGTACTAATTTCTAAGAAATGTGTCATATTTTTTTAATAAATCTAATTAAAATTAAATTAAATTTAATTTGATTAAATTAAATCAAATTAAATCAAATTTAATTTGATTAACTTAAATTAAATTAAATTTAATTTCATCATTTTTTTTAATAAATTGATAAAAAAAAAGACAAAAGTCAAAAGAGGATTTTTTGTAAATCGAACAAATTTCCAAAATCAAGATTGTATGAAAAAATTTGAAAAAGTACAAACATTTATAAAAGTATGTACGATTTTTCAAGCATATACAAAATACCACCAATGTAAATTATTTCCATTATGTGTAATCGCTCAAAGTATTTTTTTTTCTTTTTTTTTTTTTAATATTTTACAGTCTTGCGCGAGTGAAAAATTCAAATATTTATAATTTTATAATACTGCTATAATATTATATAAATTCATAAATATATTGATTATAAATGTACGGACTATATGGGGCAATTATTTAACGATGGACTGTGTGCGTTACAAAATCGAATGGTACGGCATGATATTTGTATTTAAATTCAAGCATAGAAAGAACCTTATTTTCCAAAATATTTCAATTAAGGCTTGGGAAAGCTGATTTCTTTCGGTGATTGTCCATTTTCCACAAGCCAAACGCTACCACTTTTTCCGTTGTTTAATATATGAATCAGTGCCTTTGCCACGTGCTCCACTCTGTAAAATTTTATTAAAAATTATATATAAATTATTGCATGATTATTGTTGAAATTATAATTAATCACCTAATTCAAAATTTAATTTAATTTTTTAATTTAAAACTAACTTACTTTTGAGTAATACAGGACGCGGTGTCTCGACGCCAGGCGTCTTCATACCTTGGAGACAATAATTGTTTTCCAACATCGCGAACTAAATTACTTTCGGTTGCACTTGGACAAAGAGCCATTACTCTTACTCCTGTTAAATCGACATGATATTCATCCTATTGCAAAATAATTTATATTTAAATTCATGAAATAAATTTTATTTAATTTTTTATTGGGACAAAAAAATGACTTTAAAACTATTTTAAAAATTTCTAAAGATTTCAAGTGTGAATTCAAGAAATTCCAAAATATGTGTATTTCAAGAGATTGCTGAAGAAGATTTTAAGATATTGAAAGAGAGATAAGAGCAAATGTTGAGATAGATAATAATTTTAATTCAGAGGTAGATAGAAAGAGATATAGAATATGGAATAGGCGAGACATAGATAGAGATATAGAGAAATGTGGATTGAAAGAGATAGTGTGAAACTGTGAATAAACAGTGAAAACTGTATTTTATAGGAAAATAGAAATCTAATCAATAGTCGAAGCTAGAATATATAATTGCAACCTGCTCTAAATATTCGAAAATTTAAACAGAAACTTACACCAAACGCTCTAGTAAGGCTGACAATTGCTGATTTGGTCGCCGAATAAATTGGGGCACTAACGTAAGGATTTATGCTCACATTACTTCCTGTATTAATCACTACACCTCCTCCGTAGCCCCTATCTTTTGCCAAATATCGCTGGGCGAGAAGTGTTCCTCGAATCACTCCATTCTATAATAAAAGTGTAAAGAAAAAACGTTTAATTGTAATATTCGATAGTAATAATAATATTAAACAATTAAAAATACTTACGAGATTAACATCTACTTCCAATTCCCAAAATCTGTCGTTCATAATCCCAGCATTGTTGATAACAATGTCTAGTCTTCCAAAAGCCGAGAGAGTAGCTTCAAAAGATTCTACAAGATAATATATATATATATATATTAATGGATTTATTATGTAGAGTGATGTGAAAAATACAACTTAAAAAATTTATTCATTAATTAATGAGTAATTCACCTTCAAACTGGCAGTAATCAGTGACGTCACACTGAGAAAACATGACTCTATTTTTTCCATATTTAGCACCAAGTGCATTCACCATTTCTTCACCAGCTTCACAATTAATATCGCAAATAGAGACCTGAAAATAAAAATTGATAGTGATACATCTTTCACTTTAACTCCATGGAACTCGTGTAGATTATTTACAAATATATTATTGCTCCACCTCCATATGAAAATTCACTTCACCATTATGCGGCGGTTAAACGAATTTGTATAAGGGAGTAGTCGTTTTGCAGAAATTCGATTCTGTGACGAACTAGCTGTAATTACCTGCAATTTGCGTCTACGCTAATCTGTCTGGCGTTCTATAAGCGATTCAATTTCTGCAGGATACTTACATATTTTAATAACGCTTTTGGAAGAAAAACTTTCCATTTCGATATTTTCGAAAATTGGCTAACTTTATGCGATTTCTTATAAGCGGAAAATAGAGTACAATTTATAGTTTTAAAATATGTATTATAGGAAAAGTCTTATTGCAATTTATTTAAAATCAATCAAAAGTTATTTATTATTCAGCAATACCTTCGCCCCTTGATTCAATAGTTCTTCGACATACGCCTTTCCGATACCGGAAGCTGCTCCCGTTACCAGGGCAACTCGCCCTTCCATGATGAATAATTCTTTTTTTTACACTTCCGACCTGAAAAAAAATATATATAATAAAAAAAGGATTACATGATCTATTCTATGATTTCAAAACAATATATGCACTTACATACAAAAAAATTTTTAAATAATGTTTGAAAATCTTTAATTTAAAAGTAATTTCCTTTGTTAATTTCAACTGAATTTCACTTTAATAACACTGGAATGACGAATTCCGCGTCATATTATGATAATAGAGTATTATTGAATATTTGTATGGATTATTATAAACAGCACATGTTGTTAGCATTGGTGCTAGAACAGTATCGCTTTTCGATTGACAACTACTCCCGCAGCAGCGTCTAAACCCATACAACATTAAATTATCTCACATTCTATACTCGCATCGAGACGTGCAACAAATATTTTTGCCTTTCTCCTCTGATCCGATACTAATATGACAAATAAGTACGCTTTGACGAGAAACTTATCAGCAAAGCTAAATACAAACATTCTATAATAATTCATATTTTTCAATTGTTCTCCAATTTTAGAGAGTATATTTGCTGATGTTTTTGATAATTTCTGATATTAAAAATTAAGTTTCTCTTTTAATTACGTAATAATAAATAACATAATCAAGAATAAATCCATATGGGTACCTTTCATTATAAACACTACACCATAAAAATGTATCTTTGTCACAATATATTCTAATTTCCATTATATTTACTGCTCACACATTTTCTCGCACCAAGAAAAATCTCTCTATTCTCATCACTTTTTCTGTTTTTTAAATAACCTTCTTTCAAAGTTGCACTTTCGTATTATGAACCAATTTCACCCGGACCCTAGAATAAGATGAACTTGAATACTAAAAGAACTCCCAACTCGATTCCTCATCCCAGAATGACATTAAACAGCGAGTTGCTATTATATTAGATATACTACTATTATTCATGAATTCTAAAATATATGTACCAAAAACCATGTTTATTTTTGTAATTCACTCGTACCTATTGTTTCGCCAGTCGGTCTCTCCTTTTTCCCGGTATTTTGCAATAACAGGCAACACAAAAATCCGAACGAAAGTGAGTGGTCGACTCCCTTTACATAAGGGAGAAGGAGGAGCTGGACGAGGAGGAGGAGGAGGGAGGAGGAGGAAGAGGAATAGGAAGAGATGGATATTGGGGTGAGAAATGTGTTGGAGGGTCTTGCTGGTCTCGCTTATGATGGCAAAGCAGGATATAGGAAATAAAGGTGTGGTTGTTGGCATCAGCCGAACAGTTCGGTGGTATGACTGGTATGACTGGCTCCTGGTATTGCACCCACCCTTTATAACATCATATTGATTGGCGCCGCAGCGTAAAACCGGAGAGTGTACGCGCGCGTCTAGATGAACCACGAGGATTTGCCTACCGATCTTAAGGCTCGGTTTTTATCGCGTCAACCTCACAAAAATCCTCCCGAGAACTATAATGACAAGTTACTCTAGGCTCGAGAAAATCGACCCGTCTGGGTCAGACAAGACTTATATAGAGGTCACACCCTCTACCCGCCGCGCGGAAATAGATTTCTCTACTGATGAAGAATCTATTCTCGGATAGGGATAATTATTCCAAAAAATAAAATCAAAGTCCATATCCCTATATAAATTTCGTTATCCTAACAACAGCATCCGATCGTATACGCATATTTCGTCTAATATCCAAAGCTATCCTTTTAATTCTTTAACTCATCTGTATATTATTATAAATTCTCATATTAATAATAATCTATGTTCAAATCCATATCCATATTCGTATATATTTCTATCCATATCCCTATCCATGTCCTGCATTTCCTTATCCAAATTTCTATCCATTTCCCTTTATATCATAATTAAAAATAATTTTATACAACTTTAATTCCTGTATTATATATACTTATTTTAAATAAAAAGAAACTTTACATAAATTCATTCAATCGCAGTTAAGTATTAGACATATAATGATATTTTTTTTTAATTCTGTGATTCGAGCACAATTTCGATCAGATGAAGATCGATCGACACGATGAATTGTGTGTCGAATTCGGCTGTCAGAATAATCAGGAATCCCTGTCACTTTGAAGACAGGATCGGGTTGAATTCTGTATAATTCGGAAGGAAGCAAAATAAAAGAAAGTAAGAAAGAAAGAAAGAAAGAAATAAAGGAAGGAAGGCAGGCAGGCAGGCAGGTGACTGGAGCCATTCACTCGAGTTCCCTCGAGCTATGGATGGCGCCAACAGAATGAAACTGAGAAAACGTTCACGAAACCGAATGTCACGGGAAATTGTTTCTGCCACGAAACTGAAACAGAGCAAGCAAAAAAAAAACGTCAAAACCAGGAAATGTATGTGTCTACCATCAAATTACGCGCTCGTCGAATTTCCAATTGTTTGGTCCGAACTTAGGTTTGTTTTCCTATTCAGATTTCCCCTCTTGGTTAGTTTTTCCTTTTTCATTTGGAAAAATAAATATAAGAAAAACGCGTTAAGTCCTCGATAAGATTTGTTGGTTTATGTATCCGTACACATTTTTTAGGTCCAATGAACAGCTTTGCGATGGGATAATCAGATGCGCTCAAAATAAAACCTTTTCTATTCATCGCGCCATTTTGTCTGCAGTGAGTCCATATTTTAAGGCTCTTTTCACTAATAGCCTCAAACGAGGAAAATCTGAAGTCACTGATGTCTCAATTAATTTTGTTTCGGCTGATATTTTTGGACTCATTCTCGATTATGCATATACTGGATCCTGTAAAGTTACACCTGAAAATGTGGAACAACTTCTGCCTCTTGCTGATCAATTTGAAGTCCTCGGAGTTGTTCAACTTTGTTGTCAGTTTTTGTTACATGAACTCAGGCCTGACAATTGCCTAGGTAAATTATTCAGAGTAGCCTTGCATTTGAAATTATTTTAATCTGTTATTTATGAATTATAAAAGGCATCTTCAAATTCGCATGTCACTATTTTTGTCACGATTTGGAAGAGAAAGGTCACAGGTATATTTGCCATAATTTTAAGAGAATTCTCAAGGAAAGCACGGAATTGAAGAATCTCTCAATTGAAGAATTGGAAGAAATTCTTCGTGATGATGAATTAAATGTTCGAAATGAAGAACTTGTCGTCGAAGCAATTAAATCTTGGGTCGAAGCAAAAATTGATGACAGAATAGTTCACTTGCCAAAGCTCTTTAATTGTGTTCGGTTTGGGTTAATGGGCTCCAAATTATTTAGAAATAATATACTTTCCTGGAAACTTGTTGAGCGTAACAAGGTATTTTTATTCAAGAGCATTTTAATTAAATTAAAAGATTATTATTATTATTATTATTATTATTATTAATTTATCGCTTTTATTTCATTTTTATTATTGTATCAAGGAATGCGGAGAAATCTTAGATTCAGTGCATAAATTTCTTGTTGAACAAGATACGAAACAAGGTGGAGAGGTTGATTTGAAACATCCCCTTTCGAGGCCTAGAATTCCTTACGAAATTCTATTCGCCATTGGAGGATGGAGTGCTGGTTCTCCAACAAGTTTTATAGAAACTTATGACACCAGGTATTTAAATAAATTGTGGGAAACATTTTTTCTATTTTTTTTTCTGAGAATAAGCACTAAATCTCTCTTTCTCTCTCTCTCTCTCTCTCTCTCTCTCATATGGAAGGGCGTATCGTCAGTGGGTCACATGATCCCATGGGATAGATAGATTCCTGACATAATGGCGGCGGCGAGATCTTTTTCTAATATAGAGATAATAGATATTAAAAAAATAAAAATAAATCCTGCGAAATACTAGTTCAATTTCTACTAATAGTAATATTGATAAAACTAAAAATATTTTTATTTAGAGCTGACAGATGGTTTCTCTCAGTAAATACGGATGCAACACCAAGAGCCTATCATGGAATCTGCACTCTCAATAATTTAATCTACATGATTGGTGGATTCGATGGTAATGATCATTTCAATACTGTTCGCTGTTTTGATCCAGTCACTAAAGAATGGAAGGAAAGAGCTTGCATGTACCATGCAAGATGTTATGTCAGTGTTTGTACACATGGTAAATTAAAACATTGCATATATATATATATATATATGCAATTTTCAGTGCAAACTATCCCAGTGTGCACCGAAATTTAAAGATGTTTTGAGGACGTCCTAAAAACGTCTTGATAATATACACAATTCCTTGTTTTTTTTTGTTTTTTTTTTCACAACGACTTTTCGTACTGCTTTTTCAAAAAATATTTCTTTAGGTGGAAAGATTTACGCCTTAGGTGGTTACAATGGTCATCGCAGAATGAATTGCGCTGAAAGATACGATCCCCACAGAAATCAATGGGAGATGATCCCATCCATGCATCGACAAAGGTCAGATGCAAGTGCAGCATCCCTTGGTGAAAAAATTTACATAGTCGGCGGTTTCAATGGCCATGAGGTTCTCAGCTCTGCTGAAGTTTTCGATGTGGAAACCAACCAGTGGAGTTACATTAATTCGATGAATAATCCCCGATCTGGAGTTTCCTTGGTTGCTTTTCGTGGTAGCCTGTATGCACTTGGCGGATTCAATGGATTCAGAAGACTGAGCTCTGGTTACTTATTCTCTTTTCTTTTGATATCTATTTTATTCTATTTTAAAAACATATATGGCTTCGGCTAACTTTGAAAATACAAATTAAAAGAAAAAAAGAATTTTCAATTTTTTTAGGAGAACGCTATACACCCAGAAGTAATCAGTCCGAAGGCTGGCAGGAGGTTACAGAAATGTTTAGTCCACGTAGCAATTTTTCGACTGTCATTTTAGATGACATGATTTTTGTTGTTGGCGGATTCAATGGTATTTTAGATAATATGAAATTATTTGCAATGCTGGGCAGAATATTATATTGATAATCAAATTAAATTAATTATAGGTTCGTTTAGTTACTATATAAATGTTATTATTATAGGTTCTACTACAATCGCTTATGTTGAATGCTACGATGCCGATAGCAATGAATGGTATGATGCATCTCCGATGAATTTAAATCGAAGTGCCTTGAGTGCTTGTGTTGTCACTGGGTTGGATAATGCGAGAGAATATTCATATTTGAGCAAAGCCCTGGATCTTGGCCAAGGTAATTATTATCTTTAATAGGTATTTAAAAATTTTCTTATTATATCGTAATCTTGATCTTCCAATTCGTTTTTTTAAATATTTCTAATTATTTAAATAATAATAATAATAATAATAATAACAACAATAGTATTAATAATAAATAATAATGTGATGAAAATAGTCGATATAAATAAATATATTTAAAAAAAAGGTCAATTATCATCCAAAAATTTGGACAAACCAAATCAAAGTGGCGAGGGGTCTTCGATATCAATAAATGATCGAAATCTTCATGAACCACATCCTCAAATTGGTCCCATTGATGGAGTGGCAGAAGGGGGCCAATTCATTCTTCCGGATGAAAATATGTACAATGAAGGCCCAGATGAAGAATACTAAAAATTTATTTTTTACGTCAAACACTTTTTAAAAATCTTAGAAATCATCTAATCAAAAGATTCGATGTTTTTCAAAAGTCGAGCAATTTTCCAAAATTCCTTTTCAATTTATTTTGTATTCCTATTTTTTTTTAACGAAACTTTTGTAGACTATATATTACTTTCTTGTTGTTTTTCTAGGAATCGGTCAAATTTACCGGCAACCGAACTATATGTATATATGTACAAAAATATACAAAATATTATGGATAATTGTTAGATGTATAAATTTATACGACGAAAGATAACGATTAACGATTTTAATTTACACAAACACTTTTGTATATTTGCATTATTGAAACAGAATCTGAAATTTTAAATTTTAGGAGAAAAAGAGTTTTTGATAAAATAACATTCTCCACACGAGTAATAATAATAATAATTACAGTTTTATTCATCTATTTCATATATGCATTATACAGATTTTTCATATACTCATATATCGTATGTATATTGTATACATTTTTACTTCTTATTCTTTGGTGTTTCCTTTTTTTAAAATGACAACATTTCTCGCCCTATTCTATTATTCTTTTTACATACACAATCTTTCATTTTCGCGAAGTTAATATCCAGTTTTTTCCTGTCCAAAAATAACAAGACCAACTCAAGAGTCACAAAATTGCAGTAGGAAAACTGTTTTAAATTAAAAGTTATTAAAAATTCAAAAAAAAACTTTTTTTATTCTACTATAAGTTCTTCTTTTATCGGCAATCAAAAGCTATAAATTATTCTCAGCTGATAAAAATATATCTCTGATTTAAAAAATCTTCTTGGAACAAAATCAGAATTCCCAGACCAATTGCGACTCTTTAATAAATTCCTAGAAAATTGTGCCTTAGTTATACGATAAAAACTTTTAGGTATCGAGTATACAAAGTCAATTCACGATGAGACTTCAATTTTAATTGTAGTTTTAATTATAATTTTAATTATAATTATAGTTATAATTATAATAATGTGTAACGACTTAGTTGAGCAAAAAATAGGACAGCAATTAAAATTCCTTAAATTTGTATTCCAGTTTTGAAAAATAAATCGAGACACACTTATGTAGTGTGTGTTTTTCATCTGATTGGTAATTTCTTAATGCTGTATTTCGGGAGAAAATATTTTCAAAAACGATCACGAAATTTATTTTTGAATCTAAATCGCAAATCCTGATTGAAAAAGTGCTTAATTCCAATCCAATTAAAAGTGTACAAAATTCTAATTTCAATTCTTTTAAATTGAAATAGCAGGTTGATATTGATATTAAATAGAGTTCGATTCTAAATGCATCTTTCTATTTTTTTACTTTTTTATTATTATATTCTTTTGAGATTTATTAGAAATTTAAACTTTTTCAATCAATGCTTAGAAAATATTTGATCGTTTCAAAAATGTGTAGGAAAAAGGACAAGATCAACATTATGATCGTAGTATTAAAATCGTAATCTTTACAAGCACATGAATTTTTTGACAAGATGGAAATGTGCTTTTTACAGTTTTACATAATAACACATACTTTAATGTGTGCGCAGATATTCTTTCAAATCGTCAATATTTTTGTGTAGTTTAAATTCATACTCATGGATTTCATTTTGAATCAATTATTTTTCAACTCTTGATTGGAAGACTTAATTCCAATAAAAATGCAAATTGTAACTAAATTCTTACCATAATAAATTCTGCTCAAACTAAAAATGAAAAAAAAAATAAAAAATAAGTGATCCAAACAAAATCGGATTTGCACGAGACGAATACAATAAGAAATTTTTTTTCTGAGCAATTGAAAATTATTGGATGGATTTCACTTATGCTTTTTTTATCGACTTTTTTTACGAATTTTTTCTTTTGTTTTACACACTACGCTTTTCACTGCACTGCTTTATGCAATGCGAGCACTTTTTTAAATAGAAAACATTTCCTTAAAAAAATCTATTACCCAATAAATCTTCAGTTTTAATTCTCTCTTCCTTATCAGAAATTTTTTCAGAGTCACTTGCATTCTTAGTCTTGCTTAATTATCATTTTCTTCGCGAACCTCCGCACACATCACACGCATGCACATTTATCTGAGGGGAACAATTGACATACGTTTCGAAACTTTCCTAACAACACTCTCACATTAAGAAAAAGTTAGCAAGTTCGATTAAAACTACGCTTAAAATTTTAATTTCATAGTTTATTTTCTATTTAGGAAACAAGGTTTACTTTAAATAGAATTTAAATTAAAATCGAATTACTAACTTAAATCGAATTCATATAATAATTCATTTCATTTTAATTTAGTTTCATCGAAAAGGTTCTAACTTTTTCTTGTAATTTCAATGATTTATGTAACATTACATAGTTTCAATCTTTCCTTATCAAAGTCAGAGAAAAAATCCTCTAATTATTATATGAAATGGATGTTAGGCTAATTTATCATAAAATTTTGAAATTATTCCATTTTTTACACATGGAATTTGTTTATATACTAAAGGCATAATAATACAATATTAAAGACTGAATCCATATCAAATCAGAAAGGCAGTGGAACTTGAAATCACAAAATCGGTCGCTGTATCTATAGGAAAATCAATATGTATTTTAATATTATTTATTTCTATAATTATTTTTTTTTCCTATAATTTCCTCAGAATTATAAGGAAATCTCTCGAGGTAAATCATGTATAGAAAAATTTTGGGCAAATCATTACAGAAAATAATTATAGGAGACATTATAGAAAATATAATCGAAAATTATTTTTTACTCCTATACTTGTTTTTGTGATTATACGAAAATAATAACAGATACATCTTAGGTAGATTACCAATATTTAAATATTATTAATTTCTATATGTAAATACTTTCTTAAGATGATTTTCTTCTTCCTATTAGTAATAATTAAGTAAAAAAATTTTAATTTAAAAAATTTTTCTAAAGTAGTTTGGAAAAAGAGCGTACAAAGTCTGGCACATACAGGAAAGAAAACCTAAATATCTCAATTAGATCAAAATTTATACAGGTTTAAAAAAATTTGTGTTTTTTTTTTTTAACACAAATTTCAAAATCCAAACTTAAAAATTCAAATTGTCATAAGTTTGCGAAAATTGATTATTTTAATTGGAAAATATGAGTCGCCTTATTTCCTTTGAAAAATAGAATATTTCATCAGCGACCGATTGTGTGAATTGAACTGGTCTAAATCATTTTTATAGTTTGGTAGATGATTTTTTCTTGGATTCTGGAATAAATCGGATGAATAGAGGTAGCAAAGTAAAAGCTTGTAGTACTCGTTGTCTACATTTAAGACTTAATGAATTATCAATATAATTTAATAATTATTATTCAGAAATTAATTTTGAAAAAACTTGATCTTTTACGTTGCAAGTCAAACTCATTCCATCTCTCTTTCTCTTTCTCGCTCTCTTTCTTACTTACTTACTTACTGTCTTTCTTTCTTTCTTTCTTTCTTTCTTTCTTTCTTTCTTTCTTTCTTTCTTTCTTTCTTTCTTTCCTTCTTTCTTTCTTTCCTTCTTTCTTTCTTTCTTTCTTTCTTTCTTTCTTTCTTTCTGTCTTTCTTTCTTTCTCGAAATTCGTAAAGTTTTGATGCGACTCATTTTTGATAAACGGTTAGCTCACAAGCTTATCTACTTTTATTGATTAGAGTTGACGACTCAGTCGATTATTACCGATGAATTTCTTGCCGAAATTCGTTTTGTCGTCGAAAGTGATTTTCGTATTATTCGAGAGTATGAATTGTAATTATTTCATCAAAGTTTACTCGCAGGTAAAGTTTTCAAGTTTTAGAAAACGAAATAAATAAGTAACTGTATTAAATTTGAATGTATAGATTGAAAGTTCTCTTTCTAAAAACGAAACTTGAAAAATTAGGCCGTACAACGTTTTTCGATTGAATTTGTGAATGAATCATGGATTTTAGGAAGAAGATATAGAGAAAAAGTTGAAAGATTTTTCTCAATGTCTCTAGATTTCTTCCATGTAGTTCGAAAGAAATGGGCGTCGTAAATTCGAATGAAATGTCATTCATTGTCTATAAAAAACTTAGCTCTAATTTAAAAATTGTAGGAGATAAATCACGTTATACAAAATCCTAGTGCGCTTATCGAGTTCTAATTGTCGAACAGCTAAAACACTTCTTGAAATGCTAAAACGAGTAGGCCTCCTTCTCGTTTAAGTCCTTAAGTTCGATTGTGAATTTTCGATGAAAGAGTTTTTATTTAAAAATCTTGAGTTTAACGAAAAACTGATTATCATCTTTGAGATTTCTACACTAAAGCGAAAAATTTCCTTTTGATGAGTGTGACGATTTGAATCTAACAATAAGAGGATCGTTTTATCGAAATCGCATATCATGAAATATGTAAAAATGACCTCGAAACAAAAATTCGATTTTTTGTACGACGAAATCTAATTATCCTAGCCTACCCAGTGACGAGCCTTGAAAAATTTGTCAAGTCCTGGTGAACAAAGGGTTCAGTTGCTTGACGATCGCGATTCCAAGGTAAGCGTCATGGTAAGCATCGACGACGGAATCCACGCCCCTAATATTGTTGCTATTACGGTTACAATTTTCCTTTTTGCTAAAAATTCCGTTCCTTATCTAAAGTACTTTAGACCTGCCACGAGGAGGAACTTCTCAATAAAAAGCTCGGAATCGAGGACGGCGATATGAGCTGCTCTGCCTATTAGGGCATTTGCAGTTGGAGGTAAAGCGTGATGAACGTCGTACCTCACCAAACTGATTCCTGGAGCTGACATTATCGGATAGAGAATGTTGTGGACCATTTCTCTATACGCTGCACCTGAAATCAAAGTATTTTTTATTATGTACACAATTTAAAAAAGTCTATAAAATTCAAGACTAAAAGTAGTTACGAAAAAATATTATAGGAAAATCAGCGTATGCCTATAATAATTTTCTAATAATTTTCTTGCGTTTACAGGAAAATAATTAAAGCCGTATAGCACAAAAGTTTCCAAGAAAATCCTTAGAATATTTCAGTGAATATTGGAAGTATGCTGAAGTATATATAATTAAGTACAATTATTTTAATTCGTGACTGCACACATTATTCCGAAAATCTCCAACATTTTCAATGGCTTTGATAAGTCTTCTTACACCACTCTCTGTCAGTTTCTCCCTAGGCATCACGTGACCTTGTAACTGGTAGGAGGGCTTAAGGTTCTATACGGACCATGATGCGGACTGTGAACTCAGGAACTGTGAACCAGAAGAGCTGGACTGCGAAGCCCAGGGACTCTGAGGAACAGAGAGGCTGAGGGTGGAAATCGCGAAAGCGATTCATGTATTGTCCTGAGAGGGGCGAGCACCCAAGTTCAACGAGACTTTTCTCAGAAGGGGGACACCATCGTGGTGCGGGTAGCCGATGCCTGGACGAAGGAGGAGTGTCTGGAGGCGAGGGCCGCGGCTCCCAGTTTCAAGCTTGCAGAGGGCCTGGAGATCAGAGTTCATGGTCTTGAAGTGTTGCAAAGATTCATCAGGGCAACTGTCCTGATCCCGGGGGCACCCGAGGATCCGGTGGGTGTGTTGAGGCGTCTAGAATTCCAAAACTCGACCTTGAAGACTGATAGCTGAAAAGTTTACAGCGGGGCGTAAGAGAAAGGTGCCCCAGATTACGGGGGCCGACTGGGTTCTTTTGTTCTAGGCATCCCAGAAGGGACTATTGAAACTTTAAGGGCCCTGAATTATAGGCCCTATCTAGGAGCGGGAAGATTCAGCGTGAAGCTGTCTCAAAAGAACCGCGAAAGGGGCCCTCTGTAGCGACGAGGAATGCCTCGAATTAGTCTCTTCAATGGCTGAGTCGGAAATTCCATGTACGCATCATTTTATCAACTTGCATCGGAGCATAGGCGCCTCGGCGGTATTAACCAGGGTCATGGCTACGGTGCGTACAGAGATATTCCTAATTCAAGAACCCTGGTCATACAGCTGGGAAGAGGATTAGCGGATTAGGAATATGTGGCACCTTCTTATACAATAAGGGTCCGCTCGAAAATGCGCCAAGAGCGTGCATTGCCGTCAAAGGCATGGATGTCGTCAAATCACTCTCAAACCTTTTTCTATGTCTTAAATGTCAGAGGTTGAGAGTTCGATCGATTTCCGCCATTCCATTGTCTCCAAGAGTTCTTGCGGCTCACATCAGTGAATTTTCAATTACTCTACGTTCTCGATAGAAATAAAAAAAATAAAGATGTACTGCTTTTTAGAAATCTCCTCACCCTGATCCGTGGGATCTCGAACTGCAGCTTTGCAGAGTTCTATACGAGCAGAATGAAGTGGCACGTAGCGATCCTGAGCACTTCCACAGAGTAGCACATGCTTGAATTTCTGCAAATTACTCTTCTGACTCAAACGAAACATAAAAGATCGTCTAACATCCGAGGCGTCTTTCATCGCAAGTTGGAGCAAAGAGCCAGACTTCTTCCATTTCTGCATAAACCACATTCCTGGAAATTAGAAAAAGAAACAAGATATTAAAAAATGACTTATCTTTTTTTCATGTGGAAGTGCATTGGAGCCAATTCATCTAATTCATCTTTGTTACTAATTGAATTATTAATAGTGACTTTTTTTAATTAATAGTAAACGACTTCGCACTATTTGAATTAAGGGCATGCGATACTTTACTATAAGAGTGAATAAGTAATCCTTTGTTTACATGAGACGAAGGTATATATATTGACTATATTATTAGCTAAAAATATTTATTATTATGAATCATGTATAATTGGTTTAACTAATTTGCTCTTATACTACAGTATATCACATACCCTTAATAAGAAATAACTATTTATTAGTAAGATTTAACTAATTCAGATTTATAATAATTGATTAACTAACTGTGATTTTATTATGAAATTTAAAAAATGAGTTGGAGATTTGTGTCATTCTACAAATACATATTTTTTTTCGTATTCATTTTTTGGTCCAGCGCTCCATCACACAAAATTGAACTTATCAATTTTAATCTACCTGCATTTACGAGCCCACTCGTATTGTAAAGAGTGCCTAAGTGAGGTCCACTCAGGCTAAGAAAAGTGTGCAAACGAGGAAGAAGAGGCCTCAACTGGGGACGAGTGAGAGCACTTCGAATAATGATGGTCCCTAAAGAGTGTCCAATGAAGCTGACTTTAGTTGGATTCAATCCAGAAATCTCGATGTGGTGAAGAATCTCACCGACTAAACGATCAGTCATTGTTTCGAAGTCCGAGAAAGTGTCACCCTTAAAAATTGAATTCAATAAGTAAATAAGACTCGTCAAAAGTCCTATCCTCAAAATTCAGTCTCTTCATTTTATTTAATTAACGAGTATTATATTTTTTTCACTCTACATCCGTATACTCTTTTCCAAATAAAAGTGGGCCTATAGGGAGAAAATATTTTTAATTTCAGGCCTTACTTCGAGCCTCACAGTCGTTATGGGAAAAAAATAGGGTACATGGGGTACTTTTTAAGCTCAAATGGTATTTTTTGTATTGATCTTTTGTTTTTATAAAAATTAGACGTCTTATTTTACACTTTTGCAATCGTTTGAATACCTTATTATATTAAATAGCAAAAGAATCTTCCACATACCTGATTCCTTTCAGACATAAGAAAATCAAGATGCGCCCCAGGAAGCCCCAATTCCAGATATGTCTTGACCAACCGAAGATCCGCCGCGTTTCCATCAAGGCCATGGACACAAATGATAAGATGCGCCCCCTCAGGTGAAAGCAGGCGATATTCGTCGCTAATGTGGAAGTACGGCATCGTCGAAGCCAGAGACGGGTAATCACTAAGAGGCACATTGGGTCTTAGAGGATGATGAACACGTTTACGGAAACGAAACAGCGGGTCGTTTTGTTCTCTAAAGGAATCCGAACTGATAAAACTTAAATACGAAGAGAATAAAATCAGTAAAACACAAAAACAAAAACTCAGAAAGTTCAAAGATAGCGGAAAAATGAAGCAGAGTTAAATGTAATGAAAATTAAGACAAAATCAGATTAATGACAGTTACGTAGAAATTAAGGGTGGTGAGGTGTTATGGTCTACGGTTATATATGGTAGCGTCACAATAGGTGAGGAAGGATCAAACAATCGTAAAAAAAAAGCGTGCGTTTCGTAATAAATGGATGATCCCTTTTAAAATGAAAGAAATAATTCCAAAATACCTGTAGATTTTCCCAGAGAAACTCATCTGTCTTTTGAACTCCTCCTTGCACTTTTTGAAGTTAATGAAGTCGTCCTGAGTCGACTGAAGCAACTCTTTGCCTTCCTGATAGCAATCTAGACAAATATCCCTGGCACTGTAAACACTGTCCCTATTCCTCTGAGGACTACAGGGAGCAGTTTTATTTTGCTTGGGACTCCTGGCCCTTTTCACTGACTCGTAAACATGATACAAGGGGTTGTCAATAGGGACAGGTGGATCCCTAAATTCTTCCGGAGGTGGTGGTTCGTCCTGGAACATTTTAGGCGGAGGGAGTCGAACTTCCTCGTAAGAGTTCTCCACGATCGTATCATTTGGCGGCGGCTTATCCTTTTTGGAGACGATTTTTGAGAGCTTCTGTCTGAGCTGTTCACTTGATATTTTCCCTCGATGTTGATCGGAGCTTGAGGTATCACCACTGCTGACCCAACCCGAACATTCGGAGGTGAGGTTGCTAGAACTGGAACTGGGGGTGGGACTACTTGGTCTTGAAGAAGGCGGGCTTAGAGGATTTGAGATGATGGGAAGATTGTTTGTGAGGCTGTCTTTGCTATCTCGGATTGGCATACAGGGCAAAGAAACTGCACTGCGAGGTACTATCATTTTGTTTTGAGCTACGGGTACGCTGGCGCACCTCAGTCTTCTTAGGTTTGGCAATGGTTCTCCTGAAATGAAATATTATAGTTTAATGATTTTTAAATAAGAGTGAGATATTTAGGGTGGCACTTCAAGGCTAATTGAATATAAATTAATTTATTTAATTAATTATATAATTAATTATTTAACAAAATTAACAAAGGTATTCCCAATTTTTTCGGTCAGTAGCCACCCTTGGTAGTCAGGAGATTCTGATTCCAGATTTGAAATTCGACCTGCAGTCGACGAATCGGAAGGCGTAGTTCCATTTGTTGCAAGAGGATCCATAGGAGACTTGATAGACTCAACCTTGAGGATGATCTTGTTGTTATTCTCAACTTCCAAAACACTAGTCGTCAGAGTTGAAGTTGGTCTTTGCTTGGGTAAAGGAGCAATTGTAGGATCCTGATAGCCAGGAGGAGGTGGAGCCGGTTTTCTGTTCCT
>UCOH01000211.1:0-30723 GCA_900474275.1 Synergus japonicus
ATATATAAATATATATAAATAATATATACATCTCTATGTAGCTTCTCGTGAACGTTGTACGTTTATATTACACATAAAATCAATATCAATAATAATAGTTAATGTACACTCTTCATTTCTTCAAGTCTTTGAGTAATATTAAAACGATAATTATAAGAATGGAGACAATAATCACAATTATAATCAAAGAAATATAAATCTAACGATAACAACCTCCTTTTTTCTTCTCTATACAATTGCACAGATATTTACACAGTCAGTAACGCTGATTTCTAAGGTGCCTTTGAGCGCGAGATTGGAATCTTGGATTTTTTTTCGTGAGCTAGCTACGAAAATTTGGCACATTTCCTATATTTTCGTTCTTGGCACAATGCTGGATTTCAATATACGGATCTAGGAAGTCAAGGACAAATAATCTAATATGGATCCTAAAATTGTTTAAATCACTGCAACTTATATAAAACTTCTGGGAAAAAACGGGAGTCCACGATTTTTAAATATGTTTTAAAATCTTTTTTTAAAACCTCTTTTTACTTCTTCGGTCGTACATTATTTTTAACATTGATCGAATAAAACTAATTCCTCGCTTCATCCCACGATATTTTGATTCGATAAACGACGTGGCTTGACAATAAAAAAATACGCGACTGTAGAGTTCTAAAATTCTCGAAAATTCAAATTCAAGTCAATGATATGGGATTCGAGCTGAATCACGGTTTAGAACTCCACGCATTCCACTGCAAAAAATTTCTCATAATGATTAATGCAACATCGTTCCTGCGATCAATCACCATCGAGAGAAGTGATGCTAGCAATAGAAGCTTTGTCCACAAACTTGACACTCTTGAGTATACTCGGCTAAGTCTATTACATTAACGACTCTATACGTTAGAAACACGATTTTTTTCTAAACAGTCACGAGATAGCCTATGGCAAACAGTAAATCGTTAGTAATTTTCTGCGTCGAGTTATTAAATTTAGGGAACTTTCGGAATCTAGGTTTACAACAGACATTGGCTTACAGTGTGATGAGAAGACCGACCGACTGTTTTCACGCAGGATTCTGAGAGATAGATTCATGAATCGAAAAGGACGTGCAAAGTAACTCGTTGAGAGTTTGATAACAAATATTACAAAATTCGACTCGAGTGCCAAAGCATCTTGAACAAGAGTATATAAATTAGACATCATTATAAATTAGATATCGTTATAAATTTTTGGCTAATGCAAGAAACAGATACACAAAAGATGCTTCAATGACGGTAAGAAGCAAACTTGCGGCGCGATTTTTTTTTATACGACCTATGACGACGTTTATTATATGCCACTTTTTGTCATTATTTGTCTAGTGCGTCTTATTAATATGACTGCAAAAACTCTAAACCTATTTTTACCGATTTCACTGTATTTTTCAAACGCAGAAACCATTTTCATATTCGCTACTCGTTTTCTCGGGCTGGTACTCGGTTTCTCAGTCCAGATTTTGGTAAGCAGAGACTGGCCCTCGGGTGTATTTTGTTTTTTTTTAGTCTTAGCGCTACTGAAGCCACGACGCTGGAACCCATTGAGGTTCCCTCTCGAGAGAATTAATCTCCGTTAGGAGTTGATTGTACGCTCGATCTGTGTCATTATTAATAATAATCATATCGAAAAGATGACCGTACTTATCTTCCATCTCCCTCGCTTTTTCTATGATGTCCTTTAACTCGTCTTCTTTGAAGTTTTCGTTGTTTTTGATTCGCTTTTGTCTGAGTTTTTCTAGACTTGGAGGTGCAACGAAAACTACATATGGCTTCAAATCAGAGGTTCGAAGAATTTTCAGGCTTTGGGGATGAAGATTCAGGACACAGATTTTCCCTGAGTTAACGACAGAACGTATCGCCTCGACGGAAGTTCCGTAATAAGCTTTTTCGTATTCGCCATGTTCGACAAACTTCCTGCAGAGGATATCCGATTCGAACTGAGAGCGAGATATGAAGTGGTAATCCTGACCATCAATCTCCGAATCTTTCCTAGTTCGACTCGTATCTGAAAATTTTTATTAATAAGAGTGATAAATAAAATAATCCGAGCTAAAAAAATATAAACTTTTTATGGAATAAATAAAACTTACGGGGTATTGCTGCTGCGAAACGTTCACTGTCTTGCATTAATCTTTGACGGAGCTCGTGCCTTCCTATATTTGGAGGTCCTATAAGAACGATCGGCCTCTTGTGGTTCGCTCTTGGGTAGTATAAGGCCACTTCTTCGTATGTTAGCACTTCTTCACTGTCATAATCTAAATATAAGTAAAAGAAAAAAAAATATTAATACAAATTTACATTTTCAAATTAGCTAAAGATTTGATGAAATTATTATTAGAAGTATTAATCACCATCTATGGTTGTAGTTGCATAAAGAGGATAGCCATCGTCGTTAAAATTGGAACCAAATTTATTTCGCTTCTTCTTCTTTGGATTCTTTCTAGCACAGAGTAACGTGCTTGATTTTTTCGAACCACGCACCGTTGATTTGTCTCCAGCAATCGTTTGTTTCATAGATTCGCGCCTGATAATTAAAGCAATTCTTAGTGAGAAATTGCCAAAAATGATTATTAGTTGTGAGATTAGAGCTACAGAATTGTAATTTTAATATTAATTTATGAAATTAATATTAAATAAAAAAAATTAAGACTTACTGATGCTGGAAAGCTTTGCTAGGAATTAAGCCTGCCAAAGTCTGATCTTCTTCTCCTTCTCGATAAGCTTGCCACCAGTTAGGATCTTCTTGTGAGATAACATGAAGAACGTCTCCTTTTTGAAAACTTACTCCTAATTCTCGACAAGGTATATAAGGATCCTCCTCGGGATCATAGTCGAAATGTGCCCGCACATGTTGGATCTGTGGAAAAAATTGATAATCAAAGTTCTAATTAGGATATAAATTAAAACAAAATTAAGATCTTTCAAGGAGTGAAATGAAATTTACAAATTGATAAGTAGAGTGAGACTTTGAGCTAATTAAAGATTATCTTACCTGCTGGTTCTCTTCTCGTTTATTGCTATTTGAGTTAGTCTGAACTACGGGAGCTGGAAATATAAGGAAAGTGAGACTTCCTTGCATTCCGGCTAAAATATCGCAAACTTCATTTACACTCTTTCCACGCATTTCAACTCCGTTTACTTCTAGCACCTCGTCACCTTCATGCAAAAGACCTGATTTATCAGCTGCTCCTCCTCGTACAACGCGACCTGAGCGTTAAGAAAATATATTATATATAAATTTGAAAACTTAGCAGTTTTCGATATTTAAATTGTAAATTGTTTCTTTTTGAATGCGAAACTCCAGAATCAATGAATAAATTGAACTAGCACAAATATTATTTTCTCATAAACTATAAAATCCATCAAACAATGAAATGTCTCTTAACAACTAAACTCCCCAGAATAAATTTCATCCGGTTTTCGCTGGAGTTGGTTAACCGCAACTCACCAATAATAACAGCGTCTCCCTCGTTCCTGACGGTGGCTCCTAGAGGCTCGTTAGTTTTTTCTATTCTAATGATCTTGATATTGTCGGCTATACGAGAGTCTCTGAGACTCGACGACGGACTAGGTGGACCGCTCGGTGATGAGGAACTGTTCTTCGCCTGAAAGCCGTCAACGCTAGAGATAATCGAGTCGTGAGCCAACAAAAGACCTTCCATTTCATAACTAGTTAGTAAGGCTGTTAATTCCTCCGCAGCCGCTATTGTTTCCCCTGATGCTGCTGCCTTTGCAGACGTTGAGGACTGCCATTGCTCTAGAACCTCGACACACTGAAAATGATAATTAAACATCAGGAAAAATCTGTTTAAAATAACCTTGAATTACTCGTAAAATCGAGTTTTACTCAAATTGGCTTTGCGAGTAGGTGTTATAAACGCACAATTGTGAGAATTTAACATCTTACAATTAGATTGCATCAGAGTGAAAAGCATTCTTCTAAATAGTCCAATAATTCTTTCTTTTATTAAAATACTTACGTCTCGAGCAAGGGTGGAAGCATCTTCTGAATAAGTTTTGAGAACTTTTCCCGATCTGAGACGACTTTTTAAGGCATGATGAGTCGACAAGGCAGTTGCAAATCGCCTTTGAACCAAAAGCGTTCGAACTGCTTCCAATTCGGCCTCAACACCTGGTCCCGAAATTCCCAAAGCACCGGATATACTTCTCAGTTGAAGCTGCAACCTTTCGAGAGTTGCAACAACTTCTCCGTACGCTGAAAAAAGATTTTAATTATTATTTTGATAACAATTTTAAATTTTATTATTATGAAATGACAATTGAGAGCTGAGGGACTTCTTCTGAGTCTGAGTTTAAAAAATGTAAACTCTGAAAACTATAGGATGAAGCATTTGTTATCAACCTTCAAGATTTTTCAAGTTAATGGCTTAATTTAAATTCTAAAAACTTACTGAGTGGTCTCGGTGGTTCCTCAATCTCTTGAGGGACATGGCTCGGAGTGACGGAAGACCGCCCAACAGAAGTCACCTCATCCTGAGCATATGCAAGATTTTCTTGCCCGGAAAGACTCGTCGCGTGACTTTCAAGGGCCTGGAGCTTCCTCGAGCCACGTAGGGAACGATTGAGATATTCCTGCTTCTCTTCTTCATCTTTTCGCCTTCGCAATTGCTCCTGAAATAAAAATTTATATATTAGTTTATAAGATTAACTTGAAATACATATTTTTGGTAATAATACTAATAATTATTTTTATATTGTTAGACACCTTTAGGGATTAAGGATTTCAATTTTTAACACAATCTAAAAGAGTATTCCTGCAAAATCAATAAATTGGTAATAATCAAATTCCCGTTATTAGATACTTACGCTTATGCAAATATACAATCAATATTCAGAAGTTGATATCTATTGTTTTACTAATTAAGAAATGCTTAATTATTCAACCTCTGGTGTAATTTAGTCACACGGAACGTTGCCTATTAGGGGGATGTTTATCTGTCAGAAATCCCGTACCGGTTATATAACTTAAGTCAAGTATAGTCTGGAATTTAAAGAGCCTCAAGAGGGTATAAAATTACACGCCTCACGTGTACCGTTCCAAGTAGGTGCTATCTGGTGCTATTGATGTTATAATCAGAATCAGGTACATTTATAGAGGATGATATACCTATATATCATACATGCAAGCTACATCTCTTTGGCAACTAGATACCCTTTAGGTAAATAATATCGTACAACAGGAAAAAAACTTAGAAAGCAAAATTCTTCGCAAAACATATAATCAAAACGTCTCACTCAATTAGTTTTTACTAAAGATATGTATGTATTAAACAAACAATCGAATTTTTTGTATAATATAATATTCAATTAACTGGACTTTTTTCTTTAATCTACTAGCTTTGAGAATATCTTGTTTAGCAAACTAAGAAGCTATGGTTCGTCTGTAGACTGATTTTATCTTTCCAGTACCCTTGTTCCGCTCGAGAAAACCGAGAATGATCATCTGAGAAACCCTAGAAACATTAGGTGACCATGGGGCTTCAGCCAAGTATTTCTGCCTTTAGAAAATTACACAAAACTCGCAGTACAATCGTAAAAACGAGAATCTTTTAATTCTAGCTCACAAAACTTTGCTCAATTACATGGGAATCAAAGATCTGGTTTATTTCAATTTTATTTCAGCCATGCAGTAATAATTTCTTCTTATCTCGATATGGGCGTAAATCGCAGACACATATTTATGGATTAAGTGGAAAATAAAAATTCATATTGGATGCCGACTTAAACAAATTTACATTTACTTTTCAATTCAATTTTTCGATTGACCTGTATCATTTTATTGAATATGAAGACAGTTATGCTTTTATTTGCAATTTTGAAAAATTTCGTTTTTATCTTTCTTTTCAAATAACGAAAATTCAAAGCTAATGTAAGAAAGTTAAAGGTTTTTTTAATCGTGTAAAATTAAGTAGGTAATCTAATATAAATAAATATTATTAACAAATATGAATGTTGAGGTCGAAAGATTCTTTGTTTCTAGAAAAAAGAATTATATATATTTTTAAATATTGAGGCAAATCGTTAATCAAAAAATGTTCGATCTTAAGAAATAAAAATTTGAATAATAATCACTTATTTCACACGAAAGTTTGTGATTTGAATTCTTTGAATAATGCTATCTTCTAATTGAAAACAAAATTTACTGAGTAAGTAAAGTGTGAGCAAGAAAAAGAATAAGTTTACTTATGGAAAGAATTTATCTAATTGTAAGAGATTCACGCTCAGAAATTTTATTTTCAAATCTCTTATAAAAATTTACACGTGATAAGTATCGTGAGTAGGTTTGTTACCTATCATACTCGTTTGTAGGTCGGATGTGAACGTGGAAACAGGTACGGGAAATGGATGTCAAGCAGAAGTAATTACAAACTCAGATAAAAATTCGATTTTCCTCAACAGATTTTTTTTTCTTTTAAAGTTCAATTAAAATATCGTCTTAGTTTCGAATTAGTTACCGAATTAGTTCAAACTACTCTCGACATTTTAAGTCCTAGATTGATGTTAAGATACATTGACTCTTTTCATCTTAGATATTTATAGTAAATTTGCATTGTCAATAAAGACTACTTTTATGCGTAAGTACTTTTATGCGTAAGTACTTTTATTACATCTACTTATTTAGTCTGCACATTGTGCAACCTATATATGTAGTCGTTGGAGTAAAGCAAGCATTGTGCCCACTTTGAAATGCCTTGAAGGGGATGCATTATTGATGCTTGGGTGAGAGAGGGTTGAGTTTCTATAATAGAAGCACCTGAAAGTCATGTACAATTCTCCAAATTTGTCTAAGACGTTTACCTAACATTTGTGGAATGAAATTCCTGTAAACTAAACTTCTAATTTTAAGTGTAAATAGTGCACCTTGACTTCTATTCATCATTATCGTTAACATGCGTTGGGCTGTTTACGTTTATCGACTATCATATAGTTTATTACTCGGAGACTATGTAATTCCTTCAATTTAGTTTTTGGCTTTCGAAAAGAAATAAAAGTATTTTTATATTTATAAATTTTGTAGTTTATTTTTTTAATTGAACGAGTGAAATTTTTTCATAGAATAAGTTGACAATGTTCGGTTTAAATTTGATTGTGTTTCTGGAATTTTCAACAGAAATGAATTGTTCATAATCTGAGAATAGTGACTAATAGTTTGATTAGCTCGACTGCGTTCATATCAATTCGACTTCTGAAAAAATGTAAAAGTACATACCTTATATTTTCTAATGGAATGAAGCTGTTGTTGGGTAGGTTCGGCATTGACGATATCGCTGATAGGCTCAACATTGTTGTTTTGTGTGGAAAGACGAAGATTATCCTTGGGGGGTCTTGCTGGTGCTCTTTTCTGATCTCTGGGTGGAATGGCAGGTTTGACCCCGTTGAGACCAGCCTAAAAAATTCATCCAGATTGTCCAGATTAATCGCTCTCTTTAGATTCCTTTAGACGAGCTACCTACTCTTTCGTTATTAAAATCTCCATTTTTTTGCATTCATTTTCTCGCGAATATGCACTATTGTCACACTCGTCATCTACTTGAGTCACTCCATAGTGTATAGAAATATAGAATAGAGGATAGACTTAAAAAGTGGCATACTTTTTGCAAATATGCAAAAAAGATTTTTGCGTATTTATAGATTTATAGATACTATAGATATATCTATGAAATATTCAGATTAGAAATTTATAACCACCATGATTCTTAACATTCTGAAAATGATGAAATTCATGCTTTATTCTTATTCTGTACCCACAACCTGTGCATAATATTCTACATTGGCAACCTGTACGATGTTAATATTTGAGTTGAATTTTTCTAGGTGGGTGGAAAATAGTTAATTATAGAACTGGTGTCAAACATATTTGAATTGCTAAACTTTTTGGATTAAGAAAGTGAAATCGTTGTAAGCGTTTCGTGGGCGAAGAAAAGAATAATAGATTGTAAAAGAAATTTTTAAAAATATAATTTTTTTACAAAATGTATTTTTATAAAAAATTAGGATCCCTAACTATTGTTTCTTAATTTTTCCTCATTAAATAAAATATGTAATCAACACCATACCTTTTCTACAGTAGACAGTAATCGGCTAAAGTAAAGAGCTCGTAAAAAATACAACTCGTACAGGAACCTGTTACCTTGAAAACCCCCTGCAAGATGCTGGGAAGATCTTTATCAATTACTTTCATGTATTTTTACCTCTTTGTTATCAGGGTCGCCAAGGTCCTCCGATTTTTCAGGTGCAAATGATGGTGCTATTGATGGTGCATCTTTATCAAAACATTTTCGTCTCGTCTTCGTGTGCAATCTAACAGACTTACTATCTTTACCCTTTTTTTGCTTTTCTACCGTGCTCGAGAAAAGATGAGGATCAGATAACCACGATTGGACTTTCAAAACAGAAATATCCATAGAGTTAGATAGATCAACATCACTCTTCGAAACGAGCTTACTAATCTCGGAAACGTTCGAACAAAGAGAAAGATTCGAATAATTAGCAGAGAATTTATACTCAAGTGAGAGCCGTGAGTTTTTCTGATTTTGGGTATTTGGCGAATCATCATAAATATTAGAAACGTGAGAGATAATCTCGGACAAAGAACTCTCTTCTGTAATTTCCTCAACAAAATTTGCTTCCCTCTTAGGAGTGTAATAAACAATCAAAGGAATTTCCTTTTTCAATTCCTTTAAAGAATTTCTAGAATTCTGATTCCTCTCTCGATTAAATGAAGATAACTCGTCAGTTTTCTGATATTTCATGGGCGATATCATCTCGGAATCATCACCGCGGAAGGTTGAAAAGGTGATGACCCTTTCGGCTTCAAGAGAGGTATCATTATCATTATTGATAATCATTTTGGTGTTTTTTGAGTGATTGATAGTTTTAGAAGTATCAATAATATCAGAAGCATTAGTTTTTGATAAAGCATTAGATCTGATAGAGGTGTTAGTATATAATGAAGCGTTGAAGTTGAGGCAGGGTTTCTCGATCGATAAGCAATAGGTCGAATCGGTATCATTACCTTCAGGAAACTCAAAAGCCCCAGAAAGTAGATTCTCCTTCGAATTGGACCTTTTTTCTTTCCTAGGACTATAGAGTTTAAAAGACCTAGAAATAATGTCTCTTCGTTCGACATCATTATCATTGTCAAGAAATGAGGATTCCCCAACCGCCTCTTTGTGAAGGTTAGATAGAGTTTTAGAAGATGTGCAGTGCCTTGTGTTGTAAGCGTCAAGCGAGGATTTGTGATTGTAGTGCTTTAGGGAGAATAAGCTGTCTACGAGGAGGCTTTTGACTCTGGACCTTACCTTCTTGTCGTGTTTTAGCTCAAGCGGCAAGACTACGCTCTCTCGAGAGTTATCAGATGGGAGGAGGCTTGTCTTATTTGTTGCCTCCAGTTCGATTTTATGAGCAATCTCTAAATCTCTCGGACTGAAGTGCGCGGAATGACGTTTTGATTCGAGGGTGTTGTGCTTGCTGTTAGCGGGAGTCTTGTTTGGTGGTGGATAAACCGGATGAGACTTAGTCACAGGGACAAAATCTGTCGGGCAATCAACAGCGACCTCGCGATAGTTTTTGTTCCCGACGACGAGGAAGGAGTCGACCTGGTCAAATTCAGTGGAAGCTTCACTCCTGAGGGTGGAATAACCACTCGATTGTTGGTGTCTTTTTTTCTTTTTAGGTTTTGAAGAAAGTCCGGTGAGTTCGACACTGATGAGATCGTTGGTGGATGCAACGCTGATGATATCATTAACATTGGACTCTATATTGGGGTTGGATTTAAGAGACTCTGTGATCTCCTCCTTCCAGGGTTGAGGTTTCCTATTTAGGACTTGTTCGTCGATCAATCTCGTGAGATCGGAGACCTCGTCTGACCTCATAAGAAATCCTTGAAGATCCTGGAGGTCTGCAAGTCCGTAGGCAGGGTTATCGAAAGAAGTGGAGTCCCTGGATCGAGTAAAAAGAGGAGTAACCTTGATCTCAGGTACTAGGGCTCTACAGGGGGAGCCTAGGTCGATCCTTCTGACATCGTAGGGAAGACTCGAATCCAAGGGGGCAGTGCTATCAGATCTGCCAGATGAGCTTCTTGGACTTGCTGAATCATCGCTGCAGCTTTTCAACATGGTGGGATAGTCTTCTTTAGCAAAAGGGTAATCTTCCTCGTCTACGTTTGACTCTTTTTGATGGGAATGATCATCCTCCTCGTCGTCGGAAATTTTGAGGGGCTTTTTCAAATCCGGTGATGCGGAGTTGTCTTGTAGATTGTGGATCGTTTTATCGTCCTCGTTTACCTTGTCAGCTAAGTTGAGATCCTGAATTGGATTTTCGATTTTCAGCTCGATGGTCAAAATTGGTGTCTCAAGTGCGGAAACGAGAGGAGAGCTTTCAGGATCGCGCCTCTTTCGAGAGAGGGTTGATTTTTTGAGGGTTTCGTTTTTGAGATTTAGGGAAAGATCGCTAGCGCTACGGGATTGTCGAGGCTCGATCCTATAAGGGAGAGAACCTTTCTTTACCTTGTTGGGATAGGCCTGTTGAAGAAGAGTGTCAGGGACATCGACGGGCAGTTCCCGATGGTGACCCAGGGCCCCTGGGCTCCACATTTCATCGGGCCCCAAACCCTCCCGAGACTCCTTCGTATCCTGCGAGCTGCTGTTGTTATTCTCCTGCAGCTGAGATTGTTGCTGCTGGTTTTGCTGCAGGTGAATCTCTGCCACGCCACCTGCGCTACGTCTTCGAGACCTGGAATTAAGAAAAGGTTCTGTTAGTCGGTTGTTTTAGGTGAGCTTCAGGGTAAAGTACTAAAAGTCACTTAAGAGAATTCTTGGGAAAATTATTTTTTAAAAAAAAGTGATTAGAATATTATGAAGGAATAAAACAAGCTGTGAGGTGTAGAACGAAAATTTAAATTAGGAGTAATCACTAATGGTGTAAGAAGAAATATATTTTATGGAATGTATTCTCAAAGCGTAAAATAAATGGAAATTTTCTAGAGAAAACATTCTTCCTCACTATTTATAATTTCAAACATTATTCTCGCATTTTCAGTTTTCATTAACTTTTTCCTCCGTCTCTATTATCGACAAGTTTGGTACTAACTCGTATGTACCAAAATCAAGAGCAATAATCATAAAAAATCGGGGGAATATAATTGCGACACGAAATTGTATACACGAAAAATGCCATCTGCGCTTGCAAGGGGTAAAATGCGGGGTGTTTTGCAAAGCTACTATACGCATCCGTCAGTTCATACAATTATATAAAAGGGATCTTATGGGGCAAACGACATTGAATAAAGAGACAATGGGGTATGAAGACAAAGCCCATAGGAAATACGTTCATATGGTTCAGCACCGCTATAGTGATTTTCAGTACCGACCATGTTTTACCCTAACGGACTTTTTATCTCTCTTTTTTATTATTGTTTTTTCTTTTAATTCTCTACCTTCTGATATTTCCTATAGAAAAAACGTCTTAATATTAGAGAAGATATTGAATTTTTCGATTATAAGTGATCATAATATAATGGAAAGGACGTAAAAATTAATTGCTGCTATAACGACGCGATTTCCGTTCTCGTATTGGTGTAACTTTTCAATTTATTACAAAAAAGAAGACGGTTTCAACGTTTATTAGTTGCCTTCCAGATTAAGTTTCGGCTTATTTATCATCTCAGTCGCTCATCAGATTAGTGTGATAATTTTTATTTGAAAAATTTTTACATAAAGATTATAAAGCATGATAAACCATTTAAAATAACTGTCTATGGCAATTTATACCCTCATAAATTTCAATTTCATAAATCAGGTAAGACAAGTGAGAATTCATCCAATTTGGAAAGTTTTGAAATTTCCACGTTCAATATTTTCATTTCCACATAATAAATAATAAATTTCAATCTCTGAACCCCAGACAATATTAAGAAAGTGTGCTGGATAAAAAATCCAACCGGTTATAAAGGATCGTAGCCTTACAAATACGTTAAGCAAACCAGATTCCTTGTGAACTTTTATATCTTTAGACAATTCAAATACATAGATTTAAATCTGACTTATCTGTTGTACTTTATTCACTGGAATTTCGTGTTTATTATAGAATTAAATGAAAACATTTAAACATTGAATAAAGGTAGTAAATGTAAAATTATTTATATGTAAAATGGTTGAAGTAGAAATATTTTATAGTGACGGAGAATGGTAATTAGTGGTTCATAATTAAATCTTGAACGACTCAACTAAATGTTGGTTTGAATTTAATAATAAGGTACCCCCAATGCAATCTGCGCATCCGGCATTTTCTTGCACAAGTGCATAAATACCAGGCTGGTTCTCTCAAGTTAAACGGTGGCGACGAAAGAGCTGGTATGCTGGAGCTTTGGACTTTAAATGGAGCACAAGAAGATAGAGAGTACAATACAGAATTCAAGATACTGGTTTTCTAGTTTCTACACATGATGATGAAAACGAGGGAAACTCAACTGGGTCCTGTCTGTCTAAAACTGGACTATAATATATAGGCTAGTCGGTGGTCAAGCTTTTAATCCGGATTACTTTTAAACTTTAAAAGGAATTTCTAGTATATTCTCTAGTCTAGTGAGTCTATAGTCACTCCTATCAGCAAAGCATTCCGAGAAAAATCGACAAAACTTAATACGGAAAACGACACTACGTTTTAGAAATTCCAAACACAACTTGTAGGTTTTCCATGACCCAAATTTACAATCTTTATACAATAGATATCTTGTTCTTACAGTTTTTACATAAATGTAGAAAGGACAAACAATAAAATTCAAATAAAAATTATATAAGCTTAGTTTTTAAATTTCAAAATCTAAGATGTCGATTTTTTTCGAGATTCTTTTTATTATTTTTAAATTTATTTAGCCTAGGGCCCTGGGGTTTTGAACAGACCTAATGGCGTTTCGTCTCTTCAGGACCCGAACTCTCTTGGGTTTGCGCATCTTCGTTGTTCTCACGAAGAATTCACTAAAACCATTTCAAGTTCTTCTCAGAATAATGTGAAAGAGAAACGGAACTGAGTCTAACGCTGACTTAGTTGAAACTTGATCCTCAAATGACGGTTGTTTGATGCGAGTTCTTTTACAGTGGGTATATTAATTCACCTGACATGAATGATCAACTGATAAAAAAACAACTATACTCGAATCGCACGTTAAGAATCATACTTTTAAACAAACACCTGACTGAACACTTGCTTGTTCAGAAAGAAGATTACCTCTATTCTCATGTAAAATTCTCAAAAGTTATTTATTATTTATTTGTTAAAATTCTTCTTTAATTCTGAAGATATTAATATCACACACTGTACTTTCACGTCTACCTACCTGCCTAATGGAATATCTCCCCTACAAAGGCTGACAGGTAGGAGGAATTTCAGAAACCTGACCAAAAGAAACGTAGCTTTGAAGCGAGGTGGTCACGTTCAAGGTCTTTGGAAATGCACTGCTGTGAATGTTTTTTTTTGTAAAAAAACAGATTCAACAAAAATTCCACAATCCGTTACATTACATTTATAATTAATATCCACCTTACTCTCATGTCTAATATATTACGAACTCCATTCTTACATTCGATTTTCCATTCATAAAAATTGCAGATCACAGAATCGGAAGTGAAACATTTGCCTTTAATTAAAGGCAGAATTGCATAAACAAACTTTGATTACTCAAATCCAATTTAGTAAGTTTAGGATACATATAAGAAGTTTTTCGAAATGGAAATAGATACGAAATTTAACTGAGGCTCTGTAGGGGAAATTGGTTCATCTTGATGAAAAGTGAACTTTTGCTTAGTTCAATATTAAACTTCTTGTAAGAAATGCTAATAATTTTTTGATTTAATATCGTTATACCTAACTTCAAATAATAATTTGAAACCATTCAACATAAGATTTTTCTATTCAATAGAATAAAGAGTGAAGAAGATACTTTCTTTTGAAATCAGAGGTTGATGACTTTCACCTGTTATCAGTCTGACACAAAAAGATAAAAATATTCTCTTTACCTCTAGAAAATCAGTATTGTATAGAATCACTGTAATATCTTTTGTAATTCAGAAGCAGAGAAAAATCAATGAATCAGTTGTCTTCTTTTACAAGGGACCATCACGTATCAAGAATAAAGATCATAAAGATAATAATGCATCAGAGAATTCATGATTATGCTGAGGACGTGCTCATTGCTCAAGTCACTGATCTTTCAATTATCTGTCTGAATAGTACCTGTTTTTTATTTACCTTATCTAAAATAAATAATCTTTCAGTTCTTTCCCTAACTTGTCTGCATTGGAATAATATTTGTATAAAGATAATTCTTATTTGCCTAGAAAGTGGAACTAATTGCAAAATCGATTAAAGACCGAGTTTCAATGAAATTTAAATATTTTTAAGAATTGGGAACCTATTTCAATTATTATGCAGAACATAAGTAATCTTGAATACTTCTTCTTCCTTCATTATTATTATAATAAACGTGATGAGGATTATGATAGTATATTATCAATTTCCATATGCAGAATGCACTCTTATTATTGTCAGATTTAAATTACATATATAATAGATGAGAATATACATTCCATTTGGAATAGAAATCAAGATAAAATTTTTATAATTCATGAGGATTCTAAACCTAGTACTTTGTATATGTTTTTTTGGTGTACAGATATAATTTTTTCTGGGTCTATTGTAATTCCAGATTCTCTAAAAAAAACCCGCATTATCTTAAATTTCATCTAACTTTTTACCAGTTGACTATACATCTCTTAATTTGTTTGTACGTTTATACAAATTTATTTCCAAGATTATACTTCCTCCCAATACCTAATTATGTACTCAAAACCCATCAACTTTCCGCTATACAATTTACGTATTGCCTATTCGTTTCATCAAATAATTAACAATCCCAAAGTCCCATACCGAATAATTTCTACAATCAACAATTTTCTCAGGATTTTCTGAATACTCAACTATCAAGCTTCGTCATCAGTAGTACACACGCATCCACGAGTGACTAGAATGCGGTATAGTGGGCGTTTTACAATCCCTACGTGACACAGAGTTCCAGGATTTTCTACCGATGACTCTCACCTCGCTTCTACTAAGAGATATTTTCATAATAATCGAAATATACTATTGGAAACTTGACGAAACTAATAATTCCGAATTCTCAAAGCTAATATTCCCTTCTTCCAACATTTATCTCAAGAAATGAGCCTTCAACCTACCAGTGCAAAGTCTTGAGGATCCTCATGGCGTGGCTCTTCAGCAATTCGTCCTTCGTTCAAGCTTCATGGACACACCTTTGCAGCTCGCATAGGACACGAAGAGAATGTTAATTACCTTCTTCCTTCCCTATCGGAAGAAGACCTCATTCTTCCCTTTTCATCATTTTTAAATCCAAATTCTCAAAAGGATCAAGAATACATTTGTTTTCCGGTTCTTTGATTATTTTTCTTGTAGTTTCGATTCTCCTCCCTTCTTCTAGCTTCGAATCTCCTCCCTTCTTCTAGCTTACTGGATCTTCCTCTTCCTTCTGATTGGTACCCTATTTTCCCAAAGCGATTTTTCCCTAGAAATTCATGAAAGACGATCCCTCCTTATTTTTGGGAGCGCGCACTTACACACATTCGAATTTATATACATTCGGAACACTGGAGAACACACACAAACACAACCTGCGAAGAATGCTCCTACCGGTTTTAGACTGGCGGCAGACAGGTATTTCCAACTCCGTTAACTACCTTAATTGCACCCTCGTAAACTCCAGTATCCTACAGGAAAAACCTAATTCCCTGGAATTTTCCAAATGGCTTCCTAATTCCTGATATTCAATACTTTTTCCTACTTTCCACTGAAACCACTGTTCACAAAAGCACTTCTCACTCAATATTTTTTTTTTTTGCGAAAATAATTTCTCAACTCCCTTTCATTCACTTACAAAATCAACTTAGAAAAAACTTTCATTAACATATAAACTCTTTTTGTCTACATATTAAAAAACTTCCCGAATCAAATAATCCTTTGCTAAAAACTGAAAATCAGTCATTAATTTTGGAATACTTTTTATTCAAATGACTCTTTGGAAGGGTATATTTAAAAAGGGTAAATCCTAATGACAGTTGACAATTTTGGTACACGTGATTAGAAAAGTTGTATGAAAAGTAGATAGGAGCGATTGGACACGAATAGTCCAGGCGTCATTCCAACTTGGAACTGAGTTTGTTGGCTTCGCTTTACCCCATCATCGTTCCCATCCCAACCACTGCCGCCAGTGGTTCTTGTCCCCCTTCCCCACACCACCAACTTTGTCCCTAGGTTGCATGTTGGTCCGCACCCCGCTGCACCTTAAGTCCCCCTCCCACCAGAGCGGTACTGACCCCCCTCATTTCAAAGCGTCCCCCTCTCAAGAAGCATGACTCCCACTCGTCGTGTTTCTCGTCTATAGGGTGTCCCGATATCGCTCAACCACCTGCCAGGCATTGAAGTCTCTCTGATCCCGATCGGAATCGCTTCAAATCTCTAAATCTGATAAACTATTGTAGTTTACGAAAAAAATTGACTTAATCCAATAATTTGGGGTAAGACTTGGAAAGATGATGCAGAAGAAGAATTGGTGTCAATTTTCCAAACAATCGGGAATAGTTGTCGTTTCATCAACAAATAAATTTAAAGTATAATTGACATTCTATATCCTAATTAAGTATTTTTAATGTATTCTGATTATTATAGGAAAAATGAGGCTGCAAACTTTGCATAAAAGATTGCGTGTCTTTGGAATTATTTTTTAATTGAGGAGGGAGTTAACAGTTTTGTTGTGAAAAGTTTACCTTGCTCAGTGGAGTGGAATAATTGAGTTGCGGTGATAATGACGATTGTTAGACGGATAATGTAGTGTGGATGAATTAATAGTTTGGGGAGATGCACGTATAATATAACCGGCGGAATGTTTGAGAAGCTGATTTAATTTTTAAAGCAGGGTGAATATATGAATATAAGTAACACTATTTACATTTTTTGGTAACCCACTTTCGATTATTTAAATTCAGGAGTTAAAATCTTCTCAAAATCAATCTGATATTCAAGTTAGAACCAATATAAACAATTTCCAACCAGTTTTTATATTATAGGTATAATATATAATATCTAAACCAATTTATAATGTTATTTCAGAGATTTCGGACTCATCGGAAGCGAACTCAATTATATACAAATTGTGGGAAAGACGTCTAAGGACTCGGATCTCTGAATGACTTTGACAATCCCCTCGTATTTAATGAGATTCGCAGAGGTTGTAAAGAATTGTAATTGCAGAGCCGATAAAAAATCGCGAGACATTATTTGTATTCTACAGGCAAAGGCTGTATATGTATATACATATATTATATACTCAAGTGTGTGCATTAATGTTTAAGTAGAATAGTCATTTACACAAGTCATATAGATCGGAGTTTATTTTTCAAAATCAGTATGCCAACTCACGAAAAGATATAATAGATTCAGGATTCAGAGGTCATTATAACTTACGTTGAAGGATAATTAAAAGGATTCGATTTAAAATCGCATACTCTTTGTCTCTCTTGTAAAATAACATTATTTTCTTTAACTCGCTATCAGCAAACTTATATCCGGTTTTTAATGACCATCTGTGGCTGTGGGATAGTTTTTTACTTTTGAAAAATTATTTCTCATCAATAATTAAACAAACCTTCCTAAAAATAATCCGAAAATTCTCGGCTGACAAATTTAATTGGTAATACCGCAAAGAAGTAAAATAGATAAACAAAATAAGATAAAAATAAACTGTTAGCCTGCATCAGGTGTATGTAATCTATTGCATCTACATTTGTAGAACATCCTATTTCGTTCGAACCACCTGTTATGTTCTCATAGACTCTCTATTTGAGCTTGAAACGTGAACTGGCAGCTGATTCATGGGAGATTAAGGGTACATTAGTTGACATTAATTTTTTCATTGTTAAAAAAAAATTAATTAATACCACTGATCTTGAAACGAAAGATGATTTAACAAATAGTGACGCATATAATAAAAAATGATTTCTTTCCAAGTTAGCATACAACCACTTCCATATATTAATTCCGCATAAAAATGTCATGTATAGAAAAGACCTTTATATTCTGACATTAATTCTGTTTATCGTATATGGCAAATCAAACAAGCCTCTAATAAATACATATACTACGAGATGTAGGAAGAGTTGAGAATCACCTTTCACATTAGGATTACGATTATGTTGATTATAGATTACATTACAGTATATTCTATAACTTATCACTCAGATATTGCGCAAAGAATACTTTTTAATCTTACAAATCAATATTTTCTATATGTATAATAGAACTAATTATAAAATTTCATACGTTTTTGAAGATGCATCTTCAAAAACTGGTATAAACTCTTCCTACACTTGTATTGTGTCTAATAAATTTCGTATGTTAATGCAGTGTCAGACTAGGATATTATAAACTCGATTATATATAATAATATCCTAGTCTGACACTGCATTAAATAGGTATAAAGTAAATAACCGATTTTGAAGAATTGAAATAATTTTCTCGTCTAATTGTAATTTTTAACTAGAAGGAGTGTTTCCAATTTAAAATTCAAATTTTTAAGACCTTGGAATATTGCAAAGCGTACGTGCATTGTCGGTGCAACGCATGGAATTCTGGCGTCAAAGAGGCGAGGCATGAGGCATAAGAGAGAAAAGAAGGACAGTGAAGAATCAAGAAGGGGAACAACAAGCAAGAGGTAAAAGCATGGTAAAAGTGCCAAGTGGAGAACCCAAGACTGAATCTGGATGTTCTCCTCTTCCTCAAGAGCTCAACACGCAGACCGCGGTAAAACGATATTCTTCTTCGCCAGTCCATCTCCTGTAATTTATCTCATTTTTCAAGTTTCTCTTATTTCCCCTCAATTTTCAACTTATTCACTAATCTGAATCTTTGACAATCACTCTGAAACGACTGTTCAGTAATATATATGAAAGAGTTTATCGTCAGAATAAATATTTATACTGGAAACCTGAACTAAAAGTAAACATTACGGCGATATGTATTTTTAAATGTTTTCTGGAAAAGATCAAATTATCATTTACGTTGTATAATTTTGTATTGTTCCCAAGAAATGATCTTTCATTTCTGCTTTTACGATAATCAGAATAAGTCTTACTTTGTTCTCTGACATTCCGTCACGCTATTAAAGATTCACAAACCTGTGGGAGATAGTTGACAAGGTCAATATCTAACCAGGAAGGCAAGTATAATACGTCTTAGAGCCGGATTTTATAATTGAAATTCAACACGTAAAATATACTTGAGCCTATTTGATGACTCTCAATCCGATTCTTTAAAGATCATACACAAAGGCATGTATATTTCATCATTTAATATTAAAAATGTAGAATATTAACATGAAACAATTGCGCATATAATAATTCTTTAAAATTGAGAGCTTGTCTTCCCCATTCTTATAACCATCGGCTTGAGTTCCTATACGTGAGATGCTCAGCTTACAGTTAAAAAAAAACAAACACTGTCGCCTGCGTCACAGCGATAATTAAGAAGCACTGATTACGCAGCGCTAATTGAGGTACGTGACAAGGAATGTGGTGTGAAGCTGTGAAGGAAACTCTTCTTTTCAGCGTTGGGATACAAGAGTCTTGATCCCCAATTTTCAGTTTTTTTTATGATTCTCAATTATATTCATAAGTAATAATTTTCTTTCTCAATGCCTGTACTCTATAATTATATTCATTTTCTAAAAGCTTCTAAGTAATAAGAATTTAGAACACCGTGTCCTATTATTAGAAAAATTATCTTTTATTATAAAAATAACTAGCATCTATTAATAGTTCTCATAAAATTTTTTGACGTAAAAAATCTTATCGAAACACACATTTATGAACTAATTCGTTTTTAATTGCACAATCCTCATTTTCATTTAATAATCTGACACTATTTTTTAATGGTATATTAAATATAATTACTTAAAATATTAAAATGTATATAAAACAGTTTCAAGAACTTTTTATTTATCACAGCCTGGTTATGTCTTTGCGGTCGGAGAAAATTGGAAGAAATCCTATGTGATGGGGGGATTTTTATTCTCAGGATAAGATTTTAAATGTCAAATCTGCAGTGATAAAATCCTGCGTTAGATGAATATTTTGGGTGGCATGGATATTTCAGAATACGGAAATGTATATATTTCTGGGAAGGTCGAGTGCACATTTTTTGATGCATGTTGAATGCTTTTATATATTTTTATCTCGATTTTTATATACCTTAACTTGGAAAGGAATTCTGAATGTAAGAAGCTTAGGGGTAGAACTTGAAAAGCCGAAAACGACCTTACAACTTGTCCTGCACAATAAAATGAATAAAGTAAAGGACCTTTGGAATGCGTGACCCTCGAAACGAGAATCGAAGAAAAAATGATTGATAAGGATTAATACGACGTTCACACCTTAAATGATTTGTATAATAGTTTCAGATTAATGGGGTTTTCGTGTTTTGAATTTTTCGGCTAGCAAAGTGACGTTGACATTTTGTCTTCATTGTTATTTTAATAGTACATTTTTAAACTAGCTATATTTCGATTTCGGATGTTTCATTTATTTGTATTTATATTTTTTGTGCCATATAATGAGTGTAAACAAATTGATTTTAAACTCTTGCAGATGTTCTAATTTTACGACCACTTCCGAAGTAGAAAATTACTAAAGGTATCATATATAGGCTTGGCTGCAAGACCATCATGATTCAAGAAATAAGAATAAGGAAGAAAGGAGTGGTTTTGTGTAGCCACACAAGCATATGTACGAAGAATTTGTTTCTCGCATGCTGGGAAGACTATTTTCCGGTTATACTGTCATCGTCTCACACAAATGCCATATTGCAACGGCATCCGGCTTACAGGAAGGCAGTAGTTTCAGATGTATGGTTTCAGATTTTTAGACTTTGCGAGTCTCTCAGAGAACCGAGCCGTTGAGATTTTGTGTGAATATGGTATACCTAGCTACTAGTAGAAATTCTGGTTTTACTAAGAAGTCTCGTGGGAAGGCAAAGCATGTAACCATTGTCCCCCAATTCCTTCCCGCCAAGCACGAAAGCCCATAAACCTGTGCCTCGAGAAACACGTGTTCGAGGTTCCTTTCTTCTTTAGCCGACAGCAGTTACTTTCGTTACTGCTAAAAATTGAAATCTAGGATAGCTGTTGAGCGAGTTTTATGGCTAATGACTCCTCCATTTCACCCTTAAAAGGTGTTACAAACACTAAGGGACTTTCGCAATAGGTGCAGCTGCAATTATTGCCTTTTATTTTTTTTTTGGTTTTTTTTTAATGTGGATGTTTATTTAGACAGCTCGATAAATAATTGGGTTCATATACATATATATAATAAACGAGTTTAAGTTTGTTTTGTAAGATTCATTTACTTTTATAACTTTGTTATTCTCAGTAAAAAGGGAAGGAAATTGTTCTTTATACATGTCAAATACTTAAAAAATGAAAGGATTTAATCAATTGACCTATTTCTTTGCTTCTAAATTATGATGACTTTATGTTTTCTAATATTACGGCAGATCACGGTCTTACGGAAGAACACGAATGCATAATTACCATCTTTATCAGTTTGTCATCGAGGTGTGTCATACACTAAGACTCGAGTCAACGATTCCAATACATAATTACAAACAAGAAGGGAAATGTTGAGTCAACAACATTTTGAAAAGTATATCAAGTAGGATTGTAAAGAAGTAATTTGCATCAGTTTGCGCACATTAAGTCATTAAATTAAATATTGTAAGAACCATTGCCTAATGGAATTCTAATGTCTGAGTTTCATGAAAATATAAAGCTCACTTTGAAAAGCACGGCACTGGTTATGCTTTACGGGGCAGAGGAGAGGTATAAGAAAAATGATATTTTATACTAATGGCAAATTTGTCTAACGAATAAGTCTTCAATTGACAAGCATAGTCATATTGCAAAAAAGAAAGTTGATGTAAATAATGGAACTGGTTATATTATAACTGGTTATATTGTATACACTAATCTAAAACTTTTATCCAGAAAATCGACTTAAAAATACCCATTCTAAAATCGCTGCATTATTTACCTGCAAATATGTCTAATCCTACAAAGATAACTCCAACAAGGATCCTTGCACGAAGTCTTAAAGTTAATCTTCCTAGACACCATGTTCACGTATAACTCCTTACCAAAAAAAGATAAATAAAATACAAATATTTACTATCTGTAGTGACTTAAAACAGATGATGACCGGGAGTAGGTAAAAATGACATGACAGTAGGATGCTAATAGCATGAGAACTGGAACTTGGAATGTGGTTTATCACACTGGCACCTGATATCGAAAGCTTATCTGCCGCCGCATTTTGAGTTGGTGTGCGTTTTATATATTCACACATCTTTGCTCTACTAAGCGAAGTTAATTCTTAAAAGCAAGATTGCTCAAACATACACTGCACGCAAACTCATGTCTCACATACATAATATGTAGAATAATCTATTAGCAGCAAGTCTGCATGAAGATCGTGTGTCACTTATGTCTACACGCACACCAACAAAATTATTTGTGTATTTGTAGATTTAATTGGAAGTGTGTTGGACGTATGGTTAAGTACACAGGTAACATGTGCTCGATTTCACATGCGATAGACTGCCCCATCGTGAGTTTGATAAAAGAATACTGGCCCCGAGTTCAGAAAAATCGTGACTATAGTTAATCGGACCCTCAGTGAACATTTTTGGGGGTATTTTCTAAAAAGTGTAAGAATATATTATAATTGATTTCAAACTCATTGCTTATCTCATTGAGTGTATCTAATAAGATAATATTTTCTGCGTGTGATTGCCAAATTATTTCAATAACTTATCGAATCATCAAATTCATTAGCAATTCCCAAACTGAGTGACTTGAATTATATCTTGAATTGTGATTTATTTATGAAACAAATACCGTTTTCTGATTTCATTTAGAAATTAAACACATCAGATAAGTATTAAAAGCAAATATTGTAGCTTATGATTCAGATTGTGAAGTCATCTCTTTGTTTTAGCTTCTATATTCTTTTCAGAGTTTTTTTTTTTTCATTAAGTCTTATTTTCTTCCTACGAGATAGGAGATATTTTTGATACAGTTTGATTTGTGGTTCTTTTGTTGAATTCCCTTTTCAAAAAGCCAATTTTTTTTCCTTTAATGGATGTGTATTTTTAAGCCTTGATAAAAATTCATCTGATGAAAACAATATTGGAAATGTCAGTTTGGACTTATATGTATAGGCTTTAGAGCTTCTGGTTTGTTGATGCTAGTCTATATATATATTATATCTGGAAAATATGATCAGTTATTGGGTATGTCATATGGTCTTATCGGGTATGTGTCAGTACGATGGTTTCTTGAACTCTTGCCGTGTGTGTAATTTGACATGGTATCCATGTCCATGAATCACGTCGTTTGTAATTCGTTACTATGCCATTACATTGAAGGGAAAGTAGCGGCAGGAAATATTGTTACTTTTATCGATCATCTACTTTCTTCAATTAACTTTTAATTTCCGTCACAAGTGTAAATATATTTTTCTCTGAACTCTCTACTATTTAATTATAGCGATTTTTCACAAAATACAGCAGAAATCATTTTCTAAGTTGTTCGGATATTTATTTAAAATAAAGAAAAATTCAATGCCGGCAGTTAATTAACTCAAAATGCTGGCAATAGTGAAATTTAGAAAAAATGGAGTGTTAATTGCTTCAATTATGTTTTTCTTATTTATATTTATTATTATACTGTGCATGTAAAAGTGGAACGATCGTGCTTGCAGGTCTACTGCACTTGTGCCATATGTATAATAGAGTAAGAGGGGAGCAAGAGAACGACAAAAAAATGAATGAAAGCGTGATCGCACACCTCCCTCAAGAAGAATCGAGGTCTTCCTGATTGTCAGGTGTGTCCAGGACTGACTACTTATTTTCGGGTACCCTTCATATATTTTGCTAAGCATTATATTTTTCCAAACTTTCGCAAATGTTAATTTAAGTCAATACAACAAAAATCAAACACAAAAACAAGTATCGAAACTATAGAAAATCACAAATTGAAAAAACGCAGGCATTTAATTGAGAAAAGCGAAATAAAAAATGATTTTCCTTAAAAATTCTACCCGAAAAATAATCTGAAATACAACAAAAAAGCAAATTTTTTACATTTTGGGAAAGGTGTATAGAGTGCACACTGCAAACACTCATGAATCCGATCCTGTTTGTCCTACCAGACAGGAAACGCAGGTGTAACACTCAGAGGGGTGACCCTCGTGAAGGATCCAACCTCGAATCAAACATGAAAGTTCTAAGCTATATACTGTATACTCCTCTCCATGTATTTTCCAAAGAATTCAAGACAGCATAGTTCTCTTATTTCTTAAATTCTAGAAGGGAGAATTGTAGACTGTAAGTCAAGATAAGGGGAAGCACGCACAACAATGGCTTCGTCTATACTCTAATATCCTATGGTAAACAGCTACAGTACTTTAGCGCCAGTTTCCTCTGACTTTTCCGTTAACAAGAAAGGAATTCCGGAGGGAAGAAGCGAATAAAAAAAGGTGTACTCAAAAGAGGAGGAAAAAGGAAAGAGAAAGGGTAAAAGATAGAGAGACAATAAAGCTCGAGTTGCAGACTTGCAGCAAGTGGAGAGGAAGAAAGTTAAAGTTTGACTTGCGTTAGTCTTTCGAGAGTTTGAGTTCTAAGAGGTTGAGTGCCGAAAGAGAAGAGTGATCGAGTCCTTCCTCTCTTGCTCCTTGTTCTCGTTGTTAAAAAGTGGTCAAAGCCTCGTTAAAAAATAAAAAAATAAAATATGTATGCATGAATCGGGTAGACTCAACAGAGACGGTCGCGTCAGTGTCGCTCAACTGATGGATGTTAATTTTGTAAATAAGAGTCTACATAATATAAGGATGACTCTTTTCAAAGAACGATAATGAGCAAATATCTGCAATTGTTGAATTTTCAATTCTGGTTTCCGTGAAAATACACAGCATTTTGAGAATCTGACTAATAGTTTACTTTGACCCTTTGTTAAAGAATGAACTTGCTTTCATTTTTTCAGTGATGAAGGTATAAATTAGATATATGCCGGAAGCATATAACAAGCATAAAAACTATGAAGTATCTAAATTATAAATTTTGAATCACAGGGCCGAGTCAGTTTTTACATCATGTGAAGTTTCTGTTAATATCATTTTTGTTTGTTTATTTTAGAAGATTTTAAATTCGTGTAATTTTTCAGGCAAATGACTTTAAACAAATTGCTTAATCTATTTTTTTTATCTGCTTTTGATAAATGAAATAAAGTCCATCCTGAGGAGATTACCACGCTACTTAACATGTCCTGCTAAAGAACACGGAGTAACGTTCGTGAAGGAATTGTTGGACTTGGCCTTGACAGTGATCCGGCGGTTCTCAGTAGAAATGGAAAGTTATCTACGAATTAAACCTACGATGACGTCAAAAAAATATTTGTCCATGAACCTATACTTGATTTCAAATCGTACGATCATAACGTTGAAAATTTAGATAATTGTAAGTTGAAACTTGAAAACATAAGTATATAACTTATGTTAAGTTAGATTTTTTCTCATATATGAATGTACTGAATCATTAAATCATAAATGTTCTATTTCCCAGAAGCATCGTGACTGAAGAATGTAGATAAATAATAAAGATTAGAAAGTGTATCGTAAATAAATTGTTTTGTATCCTTTATCCTTGTTATAGGGGACGCCTGATGCAAATTTTAGACTACATTGCGGATAATTAACGGGCATTCACAATTAATAGACGAAATTACCATACTCAAGCAGCCAAAATTGAATTAAAACGGCACGTTCGTAGTCATTGATAATTCAAAATATAATAGATATACAATAAATATTGGAAAGTGTAACGGAAACTGTTTTCTACCTTGTAATATAAAGAAGATCAATGCAAATTGTGGTGTATGTATCTTGAGGAATCATTAATTAATCGACCTGATTAAACAGCTTCTGTTGTTCTTACGGTCTATTTCATATATAACTTTATTCGGCGTAAAATAAATTTCAAGTTTAAGATTTGCTTTTCTTCAAGGGCTAGAAAGGATTTTGATGCAATAAATTTGTTTCTGCCGCCGGCAGTATTATGCGCCGGAGGGTGTTTAATATTTAAGTGAATTTGAAACTATCGTTGAAATCTGAGATTTCAGTTGGATTTAAAGTCCAGAGAATCTTGAAAATGGAGATGGAATATTTAAGAAGTTGAAAAAAAATGGAATTCTTACTTTAAAAGTTTTCTGCAAGAAACAATATCGTTTCCAAGTTTTTTTATAGCGAAAAAAATTTACAATATAACGTACCTGTTATAATTTCTGATCACATAATTTCCTATTGAGTGAAATAAAGGGAGTAAAACCATGATGATGCCTTTAAATAATTAAAAGCTAATATATAAAACTAAATTTCACTTTTAAATAAGTGCATGAAGTGTTTGTTATCATGCAATTTGCATTTATGAAGATTCCTGCGAAGACTGAGCAGATGTATTAAGGCGTCAAATTAATTAGCAAGCTATGTATATGTATGCGAGGATGAGCATGAGTGACGTATGGCTTCTGAGTAATTAGCCATTGATGTTTTATGTATGCATTTGAGAAAGAGGTAATAACTGTATAAGAACAAAGAATGATATTGAGCTTAACTACAATAGAGGTAGCTAAAAGAATATCATCAGGAGTTCGTTTATGGATTGCAAAAATATCTTTAAGAGGAATTTACTCTCTCGCATTTACATTGAAACTGGGACTATTTTCTAATTATTACAATGTAAGACAGACATTTAACTTGAATAATGATGAATAGAGTCCTATTGACACCTCTAATGTGACTTTCCGACAAAGTGTATAATGTTAAGTCATCCCTAATTCCCAAAGAGCGACAAATGTGGAAATCACAAATTCTCAGGAGATGTGGATTAATTATGGAAATTACGGAATCTACTTGATTCGAAATTACATACTATGCATCGATTGAACATATCTCGTTACATAGTATTACAGTTTCATCGTGTGTGTACGTTTATGTATATGTGTATGACACACTATCGTGTAATGTATAATAGGGTTAACATAGATCCAGGAATTGGGTTGAACAATGGGTCGCAGGCGTGTCGCTCGTCCGTTCGCGACTACTCGAATCATTCCGATTTCATTTGTGCTCTCGCTTTTTGTGTTTTTCAATTTCAAAGCGTAATACGCGACATAGGCCGGAAGCTTCACGGGAGACCGAGCAATCGATGTACTCCACTTGTGATATTTGGTGACAAAATGACTGAATGTTATACATAACTTCAGTCCTCTAAACTCCAAAGAATCTGAAACGGAATATTTGTTTGCTGTTGGACCATTTCATATGCGCCACAATCCGAAAAAATGCTTGAATATGAATGAAAATGAGAAAAAAAATGAGAGAAAGGAATAGAAAAAAAAGAGATAGGAAAGGAAGAATTAAAATTCCTGTGGCCGGAAGGGAAATTGAAATGGACTTTTTTAATTCAATAAAAAGCAGACGATGCCTTTCATAGAGACAATTAATGTTCATGTTCTCGATTTTTAATTGCGCAGAGAGGAGTAATTTAAATGTTCAACCATTGTATTGAATTGATAATCCCCTATGAATGTCGGAAATATTTCTCATACTATTTTTATTGTAGATTTTCTACACATTTTCTTAAAAATGTCTATTATTATAAAGAAAGAAAGCATTCACCTAATATAAAAATAAAGGTGATGAATGTGATGAATGTGAATTTTAGTAGGTAAAAATAAATGGCAGAGTTGCGCAAAGATTGATTTGGGATTTGCGGCTAAAGTGGTTAATGCGCACCCCATTGAATTGAATCACGACTTCCCTGATTGAAATTAATGTTTGGTTCTACTCGATAAATCGCAGATCTCTCGACTGCCGTAAACAGCTCGACTGCTTGAGCATATTTGCACGGTATGGCGAAGTTATGCACCATAGAAAACGATATGGTATTGGTGCTATATAATGGCACTTGGTGCATATAGCACAGCATAACAAAGCGTATAGCTCTATATGTGCGTTATAAACGCACATATAGCTACCTGCATTACAAAACAAGCCGCAGCTCTTAAGGAATTCTTATTTATTTTTATGCGTCTTATTTATTCGGATGAACTATGCGAAACGACGTCGAAGATGCGCCATTGAATATCCTATACAAAATCACAAGTTACAGCGTCTCGAAACACATTTTTCAAATTACATAGTTAATTAATTTGGACCAAGGTGTTCAAAACTTAAATTGTATCTACATACTTGAAAAGAACATTCTCACGCAAAAGCAAGTGCGATGAAGCTCATCCGCGTGATCAGAAATGTGAGACCTGGCTATCGATGCCACTTGGCCAGTTCTGGAAGTTGATACTTGATGCATGTACGTTAAAATTAAAGCACAAGTATATATGCAAGTATTTTAAATTCAAAGCAATAATTAAATCGTGTTGTAAAATTTTTTCACGTAGCCAATCGACTCAATCGAGATTTGCATTGGCAGCTTGTGATCGCGACCGTGGACTCTATTACGAGGCCCCTTAAAGGGGCAACTACGTAAGTAATCCGATGTCAGCTTGCCATATATCAGAGGTACGGCTTTCCTTCTCCTCAGACTTTAATATGAAACTCACGTGCACGTTCGAAGGTTTCAGAAAAAATGCAATCCTGAGCATTATGTGTATAGTATAAGAAAAATAATAATGAAAAAAGAACTCTTTATAATTTTGGGCGTGTTAGAAGGAGATTAAAATGATACTTTTCCAGTTAATATAAAGATGACGTTCCTTTAGAATTTTCAACTCTATCTTCTTTATCTTCATGAATAAATTTCCCTTTCAATTTTTAAAGCGTGAAAGAGGATCTCAAAGACAGGTTCTGCTTCTACGACCACGTAACCAAGATTTACTACAGACTGATTTTGATGACTCGAGACTGGAGCACCCATTTAGGCCACCACAAACTAAAGTCAACTGAATCACTCATCTCTACATAAAAACATACTCGTCGCTCTATATGAATATTTCATTCTAAATTCTAACACCTAACATCCCACCATTCTTCGAGAATAGTTGAAACAAAATTTAAGGAAACTAACTTCTTACATTAAGATAATCGAAAACAATTTTCCTATACATATTTGCCTTAGAATTACGATCACTATAGAGTATAACCATGATAAAACCTAAATTTGAGTATATGAATCCGAGAATGAATCACAGGATCAACTGTATATGGACCAGATTTCGATTGTGATAAATATGAGAAAAATGAAACTGAAAAAAATGTTCCAAATGCAAAGAAGCGTGTATGAATCGGAGTCTCAAGCAGTTATGCATAAGAATTATACTTTATACATATACCTCGCTTGTCACGAGATTAAGGAAGGTATGCGCATGCCAAGCCCTCGACTTTTATCCCTCTCATTTTCTCCCTCCTTCTCTTTATCATACCATATACACCTTTTCTTCTCTATCCTCCTTCACCGGCTTCACCACTAAACCGCTCTTCAACATTCTCACTCTTAAAAATATCTCTCCCACCACTCAATCTCACTCTATCTTTCATTCCTTATCATTCCACCTCTTTTCCTCATGGCTTCTTCTTCACCCTTTTACTTCCTCTTTTTTTTACTGCTTCTCAACCTGACAAAGTGAGAAAGAAGAAGAGGAGAACGAGAACTTCCCGTCTCGATGCAGTAAGATTAAAAAGACTGAAAAACGCATTGTTTAGGCTACACTCACTCTCACATGTGACACGTGTGTTCCGGTAGGTGTGCCACTCGCGTGAAATACTGCCGAAGTGGCAGTGAAGGGTCGCCGGTACTCTGTTCTTGCTGGAATCCGGCAGACTCTTTGGCAAGAGAATGAGGGAATGTCTAATCATCTAAAAGAGTGCCACTCGAAGCAGACAGCTTCGATCCCTTCGAAAGAAGCTTTATATGGGTGATTGTAAGATTGTGGGCAAACTTGAGGTCCCAGTACTATATAATTTATAATGAGCTCTTTTTGATTTTTTAAATTTATTTAATAAATACTTATTATCATTCTGAACAACAATCTGAAAACAATTTTTTAATTTTTATTCTCATTTTATTTAATTTCTTAAGAAAATACCTCAAAAGTCATTCTTTTCCGGTTTATACACTGTCCCAACCTCAATCTGTGCGCGGATAAAACTATTTTATCCATTTATTTCCAAAGAAAACTAAAAAATGCCTATTGTATTATGTTTATGAATTCCGAAGGTACAAATATCTAATTTAAAAAATTTTTTGGACGCCAAATAAATAGTTTTGCATAAATTTTAAAGTCGGTCCCACGATTTTGACATAAATAGTTTTCATTGGTGTACACCCTTTTTTTGTAAAAAGTATTATAGTTAAAGATAAATTGTAAACACAGAAATATTAAGCTTGACGATACGAACAAGATTCTATAAGATAAAATGTATAATGATCATAAATTTTTCTTTTAATCCGATATTAAAACTGGAAAGTACACTTGGACAACAAAATTTTCATT
>UCOH01000212.1:0-29075 GCA_900474275.1 Synergus japonicus
CCTCAAAGCTCATACAATATATTCAATATATTTTAACTTATGAATCTAAAGTTCATTAAAATATAATATCCTGTAGAATTGAATTACCTGAAACATTCATAAAAAATACCTGAAAAACATAATCATAATCATTACCATTAGTCTTCATAATATTTGATAGTATGTATATTAGCAGAAGACTTTACTTTAGTTGTCAACGCGTTAATTTCCGTAAAACAGAAAATCAGCTTGAAACTCAAATAGTACTCAAATAGCCGGAGAAGCTGGTCGTCAGATCGGTCGAGTTCGGCTAGAAACTTCGTGCATTTTCGTGTAATGTACGCAGCGTGAAGCATGGACTTTTCACCGACACGCTACGTTTGAATGTATTGCTCCCACAGGGAACCGTGGTGGGGGCCGAAAAATCCCACGATCTGGAGACACTGCCGCAAACTGAGATTTTGCCGACGACGACGACGTCGCCGGATGATCGCCGGCGTCGCCGCTGTCACAGCGACAAAAGATATTTATACGTGTGGCGATAGAACGCTGATTTATCCTTAGATGATCAACATCACTTTTTATCGTGTCGGTATCATAAATGAATTTATCTGCTGAGCATAGTTCCATATAATTACATATATGCGTTTAAAAACTCAAAATTTCTTATCAAAGCTTCGTACTCACTTATTAATAATTTATTCTTGAATTATTGTGTATAGATAATAATTTTTTAATATAAAATTCTTTAAATAAATACGATAAATATATAAGAAATTTGTTAATTCGAAAATTAGTGGTTACGAAGTTCCACTGAAGAGGCGCTGGAATTCATGTTGATATGTATATATATACATTATATATACCCACGTATTGTATATATATACCGATATATATACACATAATCCTGATAAAAACGTGTTCGTCCATTCGTCGCCGAAAAAGACTCCAAAAACGTTCTTGTCTCGTTTTTTAAATCACCAGGTTCAAAAATAGAAAAGGGTAAGTGCCTGGAACTTTTATTAAAAGAAATTAGTAGATTAAGTAGAATAATTTATGATTTCAGTTACTTAATTTTGTTTACATTGCCATATTTGTATTCTAACAGGTTTTTCTTTTAAAACATAGTATAGACTAATAATAATATTTTATCACAAATAATATATAATAACAAATAATTTGTTTAGAGTTATTATTAGGCCAAAACATTTTTAATATTAAATTGACTGTTCATATTTTGTTTTTCACTTAGAAAATTTTTTTTTGCAAAGTATGTAAAATTTTCGCTGACCGGTCCAAGAATAATTCTTATCTGAAAGTATTAAATTCTGGATATTATAAAGTTGTTATTATATTCTAGAACATACGATCCTATTCGAAAATATATGAACATGAATAACCTTGAGGTTTGTTATTTATTATCGAAGGTTCATTACATTTCCCTGGAAAATTGCATCAGACAATTACAACCGAATTAAAAGATAATATTTAAATGAAAATGAAAATTGTGGAACTATTTAATTCGAATATGAGATTTTATAAACCATTTTCGCAAAAATACGAAATTCCAAACCCTTAATAAACTATCAATTTATTCAATCTTACAGCCAAAATGTCGAATCGAGAAACTGCAAATGATGCGAAAGAATTGCAACCAATGAATCCAAAAGCAACAGAAAATCCTGTGGCAAATGGTGCTACGGATAAAGTACAAATGAAAAAGCAATTGGGATTACTAGAAGGAGTTGCTATTATTTTGGGCATCATACTTGGTTCTGGTAAGGAATTTTTTTTTATTGTTTAGTATCACGAATTTTAAACTATGTATTGTACAATTCATTTGTTAAGTTGATATATATATATATATAATCATTGATTTTAATTTTTCAGGTATCTTTATATCACCAAAGGAAGTAATTGACGAAGTAGGAAGTGTAGGACTCTCGTTAATCGTCTGGATATTATGTGGATTGCTTTCAATGATCGGAGCATTGTGCTACACAGAATTAGGCACGAGTATTCCACGAAGTGGTGGAGATTATGCCTACATTCAAGAGGCTTTTGGTGATTTGCCAGCATTTTTGTATTTATGGGCAGCTAATGTAATTTTTGTGTAAGTAAGCACTTTCTAAAACAATCCTCCTTTAATTTAAAAGATATAGATTGCATAACTCTATAAAACACGTTGAGCATTTCAACGATAATTGTTGGGTATTTAATCGAATCAAACTTATTGTGTAATCATTTTTTTACAGACCAACCACGAATGCCATCATGGCCTTGACAGTCGCTAAATATATTTTGCAGCCTTTTTTCTATGGCTGTGATGCTGTTCCCGCAGATGCTGAAAGATTAATTGCAGCCGTTGTGATATGTAAGAAAACGTGAAAGAAAAAGTGAATTTGATTAGATAAAGCAGGAGATTTTGAGTTTTTGTTATTTTTTTTGCAGGTTTCTTAACTTTCATCAATTGCTATGGTGTTAAGGAAACTTCAAAAATGCAAAATGTTTTTATGTTTGCTAAAATCGCTGCTGTAGTTCTAATTATTATCTCAGGATTAGTTTGGCTCACAATGGGTATGCCTTTTTTCATTTTCGATTTCTCTAAGTAAATTTTTATGAAGCAAAAAGTAATGACAATTTTCTCACAGGACACAATGAAAGTTTCCAAGAGCCATTCAAAAATACAAAGTCTGATCCTGGTAAAATTGCTATTGGATTCTATTTAGGTATATTTTCCTACTCAGGCTGGAATTACTTAAATTTTATGACTGAAGAGTTGAGGAATCCTTATGTGTGAGTAAATTTTTGTATCAAGAAAATTATTAGTTGGTAATTTTAAATCTTTACCACGTAATCATCGTAATTCAAACGAACTTGCGTGCTGTCTCTAATTGAACAAAGAATGATCAGTTGTGTAAATTGAAATAACAATGGACTGAAGCTATTTTTATTGAATATCAACGCTCTTTACAATTGCAGAAATCTGCCACGTGCAATTTATATTTCACTGCCACTTGTAACATTGGTGTACGTATTAGCGAATGTAGCGTATCTGGCTGTACTGTCGCCATTTGAAATGTCACAATCCAATGCAATTGCTGTTGTAAGTATTCTCAACAAAGCACAATTAAATTACTTTATAAATAACTTCTCGTTGCGAATTGAAACAAATTAAGAATTATATGTGAAATAAGTTCTAATTTAATTTTATTAGACTTTTGGAGACAAAATTCTTGGAGTAATGTCATGGACAATACCATTGTTGGTGGCTATTTCGGCTTTTGGAGGTTTAAGTGTTCATATTATGACCTCTTCGAGAATGTGCTTTGTAGGAGCTCGAAATGGTCATTTTCCATCGATGCTGAGCCATATCAACGTTGATAAATATACGCCCACGCCTGCCTTAGTCTTTATGGTAAAATATTTATATTCATACATTTAATCTTCCATAAAGAAAAGAGTTTTTAAGCATTTTATTTACATAATTTTTGGATTAATTTTTCAGTGCATCTTATCGCTGATTATGCTCTGTACGAATAAGCTAGATGTTCTTATCGCATACTGTACCATTGTCGAATCATTCTTTATCATGCTCTCTGTGGCCGGAATCCTTTGGTTGAGGTATAAAAGACCAAAGATGGTTCGTCCAATTAAGGTAAATTAATAGCAAAATTTATTTTCGAATTTAAAACAAAAATATTTAATCTGTATACAATTAAAATTTTTCCTCATTTTCAGATTGCTCTTTGGGTACCTATAACCTTTGTTGGAATTTGCTTATTTCTCTTGATCGTTCCATGCTATGAACGACCTTTTGAAGTCGGTATGGGTGCGTTTATTACCTTGTCAGGTATTCCTGCCTATTTGTTCGGTGTTTGTTGGAAAAATAAACCAGCCAAGTTCGAGGCGATCAATAGTGAGTGCTTTTCCTAATCCTCATGATTATCAACTATTTTTCATTATTAAAATAAAAATATTGAATTTAACTCCTTCGTTGGCACGAATGATTGACTAAAAGTGTCTAAATTGTACTTGACTTTTTTGTTGAATTTTTAATCGAACAATCTGCCTCTATTTCCTCAATGCCACGCTGTACACCTTTCAATTCCGCGCAATGTTGTGATAATGCCAACGAAAGAGTTAATATATCTGTTAGAGTAAATTGAAATTATTTTGTCCTTTTTTCAGCCAAAGTAACTCATACAGTCCAGAAACTATTTATGTCTGCGAGAGAAGAACATGACGATTGACGCAGGCTCGTCAATTTTAAATTATCAAGAATGTAAAACCTCGACAGACTGTCTAGACAATACGATCGAATTGAGAAGTGAGCAAAGTTCGATGTCAAAGTCACAATGATGACGTTCCAACGACTTATTTTCAACTCAGGATGGAATAGAAATCTCAGCTAGGATTCTGGTGGATAGATGTAAGAGTTCGCACTTTCATTTGAAAAATCTCGTGAGACTGTTTTTCCTCAATCCAGAATCTTTTTCCTTTTTATATCTATTTTCTAATAAGGTTGACTGAATTGATCGCGTTTATGCACAAGGAAATAGAATTGTGCGTTCCATTGATGGAATAAAAAATCAAAGCAGTAAAAAGTTTGAAATTTTTAAACTTCTAAATGATTATTCGAGCAATGAACCGCACAAACTTAACGTAGATTTTTATATTTAGTCAAAGTAAAGTTAGATTTTTCATTTTGAATGTGAATATTTGCTTTAGTTTGTGATTGAAACTATTCAGAAATCACTGGCAACGAATTCACTTCGATCCCTAGTAATTTTATTGCTTTGGAACGAGTATAATGAAATGTTTGAAATTTACTTTAACTACTCAAGTACCTTGAAATAGAAAAGTAAGTAGTAGGTTTTCAAAAACAAAATAATTTACATATCAAATATTTTTGAGAGTTATATATTTATTAAAGTTTCGTACTTGCTCAAGAAAATTAAATTCAAGATTTAAACTGGATTTTTTTTATACATGGAATCAGTTACCAAATAGGAATTATTCTTTTGTGATATGCAGCACCATCTGGGAGAATTTTATACATTCGCTTCCTCATAGAGGAAACTTTGTAGTGGTGAAAAAATCCAGTTTCCTAAAAAAGGTTTTTTTGAACATATTTCAAGGGCAATATATCTAATATGATGACCTGAAAAATTGCCTGGATGTGTGTGTGTGCATGTGTGTCACGATCCAACAATTTCTTGAAAACGCGTAGAAATAAATTAATGGAATTTTGCATAGTTATTCCACTATATACCTAGTTGAATTTCGTATAAGGGTTTAACGAAAATATTTAATTTTAAAAGTTTCATGTACTTCTATAATTTTCGTAAAATTCATTTTTTCACTATAACTTCTCAAATATTCAAAATTTAAAGCTGATGTAAAGAAAATGAAGATTCCTTTCATCGAGACGAATCGATTAATCTATATGATTAATGCATTTCATTAAAAAATAAGAAAGTTATGTTTAATTAATTTTTTAGAAATCAATTATTGGAATATAAGTTCTCAAATAATGAAAATTTAAAGCCGATGTAAGGGAAATAAAGATTCCTTGTGTCTAGACGAATCGATTGACCTATAAGATTAATGCATTGTATTAAAAAATAAGAAAGTTATGCTTTATTGTAATTTTCGAAAATGAATTTTTCAAATATAACTTCTCAAATAATCAAAATTTAATGCTGATGTAAAGAATACTTAATGCTTCCTCTATGAGGAAGTAAAGTTTATACATCTTGACAGCTAGTTTTTTTTAAGTTTAAAAAATGCGAGACTTTTGAAAATTTTCGAATTAGCAGTCGCTTAGTGGATGAAAAAGAAATCTTTATATTCTAATATTTTAAAATGTTTTTTTCCTATCTTATATATTGAAGAGAATGATATTGAGCCAAAGAAATTATAATCCGCACGAAGTAAGTCAAAATTATGTAGTTGAAATAATTTATAATTAAGAAGATTTTGTCAACTAACGGTATTAGCTGTATGCGCATATTTTTAAGACTAGATATAGCTGACAGTGCGATTCATGAATAGTTTTTTATAATCTGTCGTTAGACTGCAAAATTATGTGATTATTATCTTAGATTCTTTACAGTATTTGTCAGACTTTTTATCATTGGATCTTGTTTATATTAACTTATTATTTATGCTTTGCGAATTTTGTGAGATTTTATAGTGCTTAATGAACACAAAAATAACACACAGTATCAAATCCGAATATTTTTAACTCGTATTTTCAAGAAGAAAAAAAAGCAGTCAATTTTTTTACCAATGAAGAGAATTGAAATTAGGCTTGGTACGTGTAAGAAAATTTTGTCAATAAATGATTTCGACAAAGTTTTACATATTTTATTTTAATCACGTGATTTAATAAGCTACTTGTTAAGTAGAAACAGAAACTTCATTGTTTTAGTCGAAGCAGAGGAATTTCTAACAACTTTTTTCGAATGGAATGTTGAAGGTTCTATTTCCAACAATACTGTACAGCAACATTATTAACATTGAAGAATTAGCTTAATAAATAGTACCAGAGGATAAACACTCTTATTTTACAATACATCTTGTACAATGTGTAGCAACAAGTGTAAATTTAATTTAAGATCAGTGAATATCTTCCGGATTGAACATACCCTGGAAGATAAAAAAGCATGAGTTAAAATTATTTTGCTATATAAAGGACCTGGAATTTTCTCAATTCAAAAAGTAAGTAATTTAAAGAATTTAAGATTTACCTTGGCTCTTCGTAATATGGAGTCCTTGCTGGCATCGTAAGGATGATCTTTACTTGGAATTTCTAATACTGAAGGGATAGGCTGAATGTGACCGTCTATCACATGTCGAATCATTTCTGCAATCTGCAATTTTCAAATAAAAATGTATTTTATTAAAGGAAACTAACAGACATTGAGTTTGTTGTTTCAATTTGAAAGGATTGCATATTAATGACTTAATACAGAAAATTCAGGGTAAGATTTTTGAAGCCTATTCTTCAGTATTTTTAAAACAATTGTTCAATAAAAGTTAAAACCATTCGCCAAACATAATAAATTAATTAAATAATACGTACATTCTGATTTATAAGGATGATATCGATATCATCTCGTTTGATAAAACGTTTAAATGTTTCCTCGATTTCTCCTACTGCAGTATCTGTAAAAAAACATTCAAACATAAATTGAATTATTGAATTAAAATAAAGAATTCCTTCTACAATTCAAGGAAAACGCTTCGAAATTTCTTTGAAAAAGTAATCAGAGACTGCTGTTATATCCGAAATTAAAATAAAATACGTACTTTTGTCAACAACCATAAAGTTGGGTTGACGATTTTTGTTAATTTCTCCAACTCCTCCCAGCAAGAAACCTACACAAGTGTCCTGAAATAAAATTAAATAGGATGCAAAATCTGTTTGGTAAAGAAAAAAATTTATTTTGGAGCAAAATAAAGATAACCTATTTACGTACCTCGTCTCCTATGACAGCAAGCAGTTTTCCCTTTCCAGCAGAGTGTAGTGTCATTTTAAAAAATGCTTTTTATTTAAAAAGCTACAATATTTTTGGAAACAAAAAATTACTTGCAGAAGAATCCACTATGTAATATTTTTAATAGGAATCAGCTGACCGTCACACCTAAAATGGTTGCGTTCCGATTTTCAGAAGTGTGAACAGTAGATAAAAAAATTTCGGTAAGGTAGGGATCATTTGAATTTTTATTTCACGAAAATATAAAGTACTTTAAATATTCTTGAATGAATATTAAAATATATTTATTATAATTCAAATTTGCATATATAGGAACTTTTTAACAAATATATTAAAGGAACAGTGTTATAAATAAGCTGAAGGAGCATTCATGTCCACCATTCAAAAATCCATACTGTCGTATCAAATTTAAATTCAAACTTCCGATAGTCGAAATCTGAATTAAGAATTACATGTAATATTTAACTTATAACTGTGTAATAGAAACTTATGAATATAAAAATACTGCAGAGGGAGAAGATTCTTACAAATAATATAATATTAATAATAAATCTTCAATGGAATTTATAAGCAATGACAGAAAAATTGCAAATGAATTAAATTCACTCTTAGAAAATCCAATTACAACTTCATTCTGTTAATGAAAATAAATAATTAATATGACAATTAATCACGCAATTAAGGCTTTCCTTTGAATATTGAAAAATATTCACTCTATGGACGGACTTAATTAGAAAGTTTCACTTCTGTAAGGCACCATGCTTATAAAATTCTCTCAATTTTCAACGATATGACGATAATTCTATTCTTTGGATTTCCGTTTCTGCAAAACTTCGATCTTCTTATCCAATTTTTGCAAGTCATCAAGACGTGCGGGAGTTTCGACTGCAGATGGAGCATCTCCTCCACCAATTGCAGAACATTCATCCTTTTGGGAAGCGAAAGAAGTTTTAAGTGCATCTAATTGATTATAGGCACCTGTATTCTTTTTTGCAGCATCCGTCGACTGATGAAAGAACTTTGCAGTTCCTTCTATACCATTTTGAGATTTATTTTGCTGATTTGTAACAAAAGAACTCTGAGCAGAGACACTGAAACTCTCCGGCAAACCAGTAATATTCTCCAAAATGCGTGTTAAATCCAAGCTCTCAGCAGTCAGATCAATGGAATCATTATTCAAAAAAATATCTCTGCTAAATAAATGTTGCCTGACGCTCGATAACTTTTTCAACTTCAGTTCGCTTGTAAGAATCTGGTCATTTTCTTCTGTCCTCTTGGGAGTTTTATACATAATTGACTGCTCCAAACGCATATTTCGACCCCGTTTAATGTAAGGAATCAAGGAATTTAAATCTGAGCCAGTCTTAGGGACACTATTAGCTGGTTGAATAGACAACGGTTGTTTAAAACTGCTCACTGTGTAAGGCGTTCGAATGTAGGTGAGCGATTTCTGATCATAAGGAAGATTAAAGATGTCCGAAGGAAAACATAAAGGCGAACCTAAAAAAAAAGAGATATGAAATTACTGTAATTAGTCTTATAACTAGTCAGTGTTTACTGCTTGGTATATATTTCAAGCTTCTATACTAAACGCGTACTAGAATGAAGAGTGTCTCCTTGTCCCATGGCAGGATTTTGATATGTCGTGTTCATCAGTATTGAATTATTCATTATCTTAACCAAAAGTGGCTGAAGATTTTTTATAACATTCAAAATCATTTCGCAACGCTTTATTACTCGCAACTGTTGAGGTTCAGGCGTATTTGCGATGAGGAGAGTTTTCGCTGTCGCGTCTGCTTCGTAAATTGCTGAAATTTTTATTTCAAATAAATCGAAAATTGTGTTCAAATAAACAGAAAGATAAATCAGCTAGATTCAATAATTACCAGCTTTTAGTTCTCGAATTTTCATGATAGTTTGTTTGTCAATATTGTCTTGCCCAATATCATTAACAGTGGCTGAAAGTTGACTTGCAAGAGTCACACTCCTTTGCACGATTCCTTGAACTTGCTGCGGAGTTACACCCTCTCTATTGTCCAAACAATTCGACATTGTTGTAATACGTTCCTGAATATCATCTAAAATTACCTAAATAATAAATACACAAATCATGCCATTATAAAAATTTTTCCAAGTAGAGTTTCTATTATTTAAAATTTAATTTTAATTGTATATTCACCTGACAGTAGGCAGCCGAGTCAATAATAAGATCTACAAAATTGTGAAAGTTATTAATCTCTGTCTGCCACTGAGCCGTCAAAAGTTTCACACTTGCCCTTTTTTCTTTATTATCTGGGTGGAGGTAAAAGTCAGTGATTGCTGGGACCAACTCCGTTTCTAAAGATTCCAAACTTGCCATGCAATTCTTTATTTTATTGACCCCTGAAAGATAGAATCGTTATACTTTTTACCTAAAAACTTTGCTTTGTATTCCTCTGAATCTAAAACTAAACTCACTATTGGTGTCTCTGCAACAAGCAATTGCAAAGGATCCAATCTGCATTGCTCTGTCTATCAGCTGATCGAACTCCTCGATAATACTACTTAGATCGGTTTTTGATCTCTTCTGGGCAGATAAGGAAATTCCACAAGTCTTTACCAGTTTTCGTAAAGAATTGAAAGGATCGCTGAATACTTCCATAACGAGCGTAAGTACTGAGATGTTTACTTTGCGTTCTAGACGGTATAAAGCATCAGTCAAAGAATTCGTAAACAAACTGATCATTGATGGCTCAGGCGTTTCAATGTGTAACTGAATTTTTAGTTTTTCATACTCGGACATTATCGATTGGCAAACTCCACTTATTGCTTTAAAACTCTGAGGCTGACACACTTGAGCAATTGCCATTGCATGCGAAAATACGTCTTCAATTCCGAGCCACAGAACTTCACATTCTCCCACCTGTTCCTTTTGGGATTTTCCAGCCATCTCGGAAATAATGTCCAAGACTAAATCCATCCTAAACACATAATTTATATCAAAATTTCCGTGGAAGTAGAATGTAAAGTTATTTGTTAAATATTTTTCTCACCTGTAGACAAAATGATTTTCTTTTTCAAAAAATTCTTCTTCTGGTGGTGGATTTGGAGCATCAAGAATCTCGATTATTGCCTTAAAACACCAACATAAGCGATCGCAAACGTATTTTTTACAACTCTGAAAAATAAAAAAAATAAATAAATATCAAAAAGTAAGTAATTTAACTAGAAAATCTATAATTTTTATCTTACGAAAATTGGCGCCTTTAATTTATGCTGTTCCCCTATTAGTTTAACCAGAATATTGAAAGTTTCACAAAGTTGGCATAAGTAGAGCGCAAGTGTCTCTTTTAGATGTTGAGACAATAAATTATTTTTGTATTGTAGCAAGGGTTTGAATATATCTAGTATTGAAGTACCAAGCTCCTGAAAATGAAAATAAGAATTAAATTTGTTCAATTTACTAAAATACTTATATTAAAGAAAAATAAGAAAAGTTTATTTCTCAATTCAGTGTTAATAGAAGTAAACCTTTATGTTTTGAAAATCTTCGATTGCGTTAACAGCGCCCATGTCCTTAACATAATCCCAACAATCCTGAAGATTTTGCTTCATAGGGAGACACTCAAGTTTCTCCAATTTTTCGAGGGACGATTTAAATTTATTTAGTAAAAGTTCAGTTATGTCTTCCTTGTGACCTTCATTACCAATATTCTTCGAAAAAGAAAATGATAGATTTATAAGTTAACTATATTAATTTTACTGTATAATATAAGTATAGAATATTTTCCATAAAACTTACTAATTTATCGATGTCAATTGATTTACAAAAATCTTCGATCACAGCAGTGATTTTGTCTTTCATTTCTTGATAATCGCTTGTAGCTTCCTTGCAAATAGATATAAATTTTTCAGTCAAATTACGAAGCTGTTCATGTAACATCGATTTTACTTCTGCGATATCAACCGGCTGAGAATTGTCATCTTCTAATAGATTCCTTAGTCTTTTTATCTAAAAAAAAGTATTTTGTTAGAATAATTAGATATAAATATGTAGTTCCATTATTATTGCCTCCGAAAAAGGAAAAAAAGTGAAATTCTACAATTCTCAGGCATTTTTCTCAGAAAAGAGGTTATGTTAATTTAAAATATTGAAAATGTTATATATTCAATAAAAGATCAAAATACAATGTAATAGGAATTAAATTCAACAAAACACGATTAAAAATTAATTCTAGAAAGGCATTGCGTTTAACCAGAGTAATGCTAAAAAATATACAACATCGATTGTCTGTTATAAAAGACAATTCCGTCATCAGCCTGTTATAAATTGTTTTACCTTTTCCTCAATTGGTAGCAATATTTTCTGCATGCTTTTCGTTTTCAGTGTCATTTTCCTTGCTGGTGATTTCTTTTCATGTATAACACAAAAATTATTTCCACGACCGGTTAAAGCAACTCGTAAAGCGTAAACAAATTCAAAAGAAAATCAAATTCCAGATCATTCAGATGTTTAGATGATCTAACAATTATCTAGATGATTTAAAAGTTTAGGAACAGATAATTTTTAAAGATTGATCGACAGTCTTACCAACATTGAGATCAATATTCCAAGTCTTGAAAGATATATAAAATATAATTAATAATGGTCTATAATTTTTTTAATGAATAAAATAACAAAAAAAATACAGATAACTTATGTTTCTAAAAAATATAATTAAATTTATCTTTAAAAAAACTTTATTTGTATGTATGGCAAGATATTCCACGTTGGTAGAACTGATGTTTTGGAATTGCCATGCGGCAAAGATGGCGACCCTCGCGATCATTCTCAACCATTCTACAATGTCTATAGACTTATAGAATCGTGTGCTGGCACTTGCTGCACAATTTCGATGAATATTGTGTTTTCGTGCTTATCAGTGTATATAAAACTATTTCTAAATTTTTTCTAACATCTCTTTCGGTGAGTCTTTTAAAAAAAGAATTCATTTGACATTTTTATACACTATACAATCAAGGTTGTCTGGCCACTGGAAGATGTAACCTATATTTTTATTTACTCAACAGAACACTATAGGCGTTTAAAAAAATCACGTTTATATTCATACATAAATATTTGAGAAAATGTCTTTATTAAAACCTTATTATATAAAAGTACATCATCCGGTTATATCATTATAAGTGGTTATACCCAGATTTCTTCCAAAAGATTCTGGCGTGCAGGGATTACATAAGTTTCATTAAATGAAAGCAAAAAAAGGCTGATTATAAGTAAACTCATGTTTGAATTCTTATTTAAAAGTTCTCAAATAGCTGTCTGCAATTTTTTGATTCATTTGGGTACTCTGAGAGTTCAATTAATTCCATGAAAATCGTTTCTTTTCAGAGATGTATTTTTTACGTTTGAAGTATATATTATTCAGAGCATTCGGTAACTCATAATCCCTTTATTATGCCTACAAATAAAGAAATTGAGGCATTACTATAATTTGACAAAAGAGTTATAAAATGGCATTTAACGATTTAATGTTTTGAATCTAGGGATTTTAAGGAATAATGATACTACATTAGTTTTTGCTGATAGCTAAACTATTTTATTTCTTTCTTGTACTACGTGACTAATGTCACGATATACGTGTTCTCTTTTATTTTATGTCTCGTACCTACAGTATTTCGTCTTCCTTTCTTTACTTTATTAAATTGAAAAAATTATAATTCCTGGAAATGCGTATATATTTCTAAATCTGAAATTTATTTTTTCGGGTTTGTCAAACAGAAAAGAAGCAAAAATAAAAGTCGATATATGGAGAAACTTCTTGTAAAGCATAACTGTCAAACTGAGTAAATTTATGAAAATAATTGGAAAGCACTTCAAACTGGCATAATGGTAAAATACTTCGAAAATAGTACAATTTTTCAATTCAATTGGAACCAGGTAGTTCAAGGATTCTGGGAAAGGTATCCAAATCCAAACAGGTTTGTTTTTAAGTTCCTTTCCTGACATTTCCTTCAAAACTTGAATGTGACAGTGAAAAGGTATCTTTTGTTTTTATGCAGTACCCATGTTTTATCAGAAGACACAGTATTCAGAGAAGTAAAGGATGGGAAACTGTACTCGAAACGACTTTTAACAAAAACGAACAGGTTGCCAAAATGGGGTGAGAGGTTTATTAGCAAAAATGTTGTGAAGATCGTTGAGGAGAGTATTGTCGATCCAAAAGAACAAGTTTTGACAACCTATACAAGAAATCTAGGCTTCACAAAAGTAATGGTATGACTTAATTTTAAATCAAGTCTTATATCAATTTTAAAATTGAAAAGAATATTAAAATTAATTCATATTTTCTCTTTTTTAACAGACTGTGGTAGAAAAAGTGGTCTACAGGGTATCGGAAGATAATCCAGAATGGACAGTAGCGAAAAGATCAGCCTGGATAGATAGTCAAGTTTTTGGATTTAGCCGAGCGATTCAGGCTTTTGGAGTCGAAAGATTCAAGAAAAATTGTTCTAAAATGGCTAGCGGTTTCAATTACGTATTAGAGCATATGTTTCCCTACACTGCTCAGCGCATGAAACCTGCATTTACACAGATGAATTTTGCTGAACGGGTAAGCATAATACTTAGTCATTTCAAATATAAAAATTTTTTGCGTAATGTGCTCTAAAATTAATTTACTTGGTCTAGATCGAAGATCCAGTTATTACGAAGGTAACTTATGCTGCAGAAGATTTGCAGCATTCTTTGCATGACAAAGCGGAGAAGATGAAAGACGCAGCTAAGAAAGCAACTGATTTAGCGAAACAAAAATCTAGTCCACTCTATCAGTCGTAAGTTCGCGATTGAATTTTCAATTAACTTTGATAATAAGAAAAGGAATCGATTTCGTTGCTTGAAAAAAGTCTTAGGCTCTTTAAATATTCTCTTTTATTCAAACTCAATTGGTAAACATCAACTCGAAACTTTTCCGATGATTTGTAGTTGTACTTTGATCTGAATTCACGTGGATTCGTAAATCGAAGGGCGATAACTTATCCGGAATTGAAAGTGGTTATTTCTTAACATCAGTTGAACTGAAAACTATTGATTCTGTGAGTACATTGAAGAAATTTAGCATTCCTCTTAAACTGCCAATCATCAACTTCATTTATTACTTTTTTTCTGTAAAATTAAATTGCGCTTCTAAATTTTAAATGAAGAATTTGACGAAGAGGGTGAATACGAATATAATTATATGATAAATATTCTTCATGACCATATATTCTAAGGTAGACAAAAATCATTACTTATTGACATAATATATATTACATTACTTATATTACATATATTACATTATTCGTTTAATATATAAAAAATCAGATCGCAGACATTAACCTGAAAATTCGAAATATAATTGAGATCTTTAATGGCAAAATAGTTATAACCCTACAATATTAAGTAGAAAATTAATAGAAAATTAATATCTACATGTACATATTATACAATTAAGTCTGGATTTAGAAAATAGATGTAAATAGCTTACTATTAAATTGGTACTGAATTACCGTAAATTATACTTGGTTTTATCGAAGATATTATATATTCGAAGTTAAAAAAATAGCATTGTTCGAATCTGTAGATAACATCCTTTTTATTATTTTTCAAGCAGCTATCAAGAATGCTGACATAATTGTTAGATATACGTTTTTTATATTCAGAGAATTGTGAATGAAACGTCAAAGGATTCGTAATGTTTAATATATTGTAAATTGTCAGATTCTTACAATTGTTATTACATTTATTGTAGATAGAAATGATACCGGTTTCTTCGTCTCTGGATAAATTCGGTTATTTGAGAGATACAGAAATCTACACATTCGAATTTCAAGGTTTGAAAAACTTCATTTGGTTATTCGGAAGTTACGTATCTGCGAAATTGTTTCGGGCATATAAATAAAGGTGTTTTAGATAAAATTGTCTAATTAATTGGTCTAGAACATTAGTCTTTAGAATTAAGAATATTATTATAAGAATTAATAACACTTTTACAATTTTAATACAATTTTTTAAACTGGAATATATTTCTTTCTTGTGGAGTGGGTTAAAATAAATTATAAAATACAAATTTATAAATGAGAATATAAGTTTTTATTACTAAATAAACATTAAAAAAGTAATTTATTGAAGTGGAAAATTCTTCTGTAGCTGCATGAATTTTTCATATCTGCAACAATAAAAAAGTATAATTATCGAAATCCAGTACTTAGAGTTTAAAGATATTAAAATTAATTTTTCTTAGCGAAATTACAAGGTATAGTGATTTATAAATGATCACTATTAAAATTACATTCTTACAAGTCTTTACTATTATTTATTCTTATTCATTTATGTCTTATAATTTTCTTACTTGATTCGCAGTAGACATCTTTGCCAGCCATAAAAAATGGATTAAATTCCAGATGAGTTTCTAAAATTAAATTCCGGGCAGGTTCTGTCGTTGAAATTTTTTGAAGTTGTAGAAGTTTTTGAACTCTCTGTTGTAAATCGAGTCGGGGTTGAAATTTTGGATGGTTTACTTATGAAAAATGGATTTTCATGGCTTATTGTTTCTTTATCCCGAATCCTGACTAGATCGTCATCACTTACAACATGACATTCTCCCAATACAAGGAAAACTTTAAAAAAAAAAAGGGAAACATATAAATCACTGGTTTAAGATAATTGTTTGACGATTCAAAGAAACTCTATGCTTTTGAAAGTTTTAAAATGAATTCTCTTTAATGAGTTTGTTTGAACCAATCGAAAACCGGTTTCAAAGAAAATATATGCATATGCAAGTTCAATGGAACTATGCAAGTAATCGAATATCGCTATTTAATATACTATTACAATAATAATTTACGTATACATTTAATTTATTTATTGGTTGTTTTAAATCACTTACCAAATATCCATAAAATAATTTTTTGACAAAACATTGTCACGTCTAATCAACTTTCGATTATATTCGAGCGAAAATACGATGACCGTGGTATTAAATACGGAGGCTGACTGATCCCTCGAAGGTCACGATCAGTATTAAGAGGAATTAAGTGGAATTTTACCACAGGAGGAAGACTCTTCCTAGAAGATTCATTAATTTAAAAATGTTATTCTAAAATATATGAAGCTGGAGTTTTTTATAGCTATTGAAATGCTAAGAGTAAAAAATTAATTGTTTACCTATAAATATTTCCTTTTGTAATATTCCTGCAACATCTTAACAATTTTGTCATACTTTCCAGCAATAAGTCTAATTAATTCGTTATTTATCCATTCGATATAAATAAACATAAACCACATGTAATAAATAGTATTGAAGGCGTATATTTAATAAAAAAATACATGTCCAGTGAATTAGTAGATTTATTTTACATTGAATGTTAATAATTAGTATGATGTAATGATTATAATTAACATTATCACATATTGCAATTGTATGGCAGTTTATTAAGATAAATTAGTCTAGAAAATGTTACGCTGTTGGTCGGCACGCTGCATAGAATACTATTTCGATTTCTGAAACCAACAAAAAAATTTAAATTACATTTTTTTCTATAATTAATAATTAATAGTTTATAGTCTTATTTTGTATAATTTTGTACAGCTGAAAAGAAAGGAAGAAACATTTATTTTGCTTATTTGCATCTTTTTAAATTGGGAAAGTATTTAAAAATCTATGCTTTATATTTATATGTATATATGTAATATAATATTTAAATTCAAACAATTATTTTTTTGCTTACTTGGTCCACACATATTCGCACAGTCCACAGCTTGTGGATTATCATAAGTTGCATTATCGCTTCCACAAACTGGATTAAATTGTGGAGTTCTGGGACAACCTGGACAAACTCTTGGTTGAGGTGGTTCTGTTACTGTTCCAGAGTCTGTTGATGGTGTTGTTGAAATTGGTCTTGATGGTCTAGGAGGTCTAGTTCTTACTGGTGGATTTTCATTGTTCGACGACTCTCCCCAAATCCAGGGTGCATCAGTAGTCGTTGTCATTCTTTGGCATTGGCCCAAAGCAAGAAGAACTTGCAAAAATTCCAAATTTATTCATAAACTAAAAAGTCTAATGAAATAATAATATTATAATTTAAAAAATAAAATTTTTCTAGAAGACTTACCAATAAGTAAGGAAAGAACTTGAATGCAATACATTTTCAAATTAGTATAGCTACAGTATGACTATACTATCTCAAAGAACGAGGATAACTGGTCCACAGAAGATCACGTAAATGACTAGCTTGGATGATTTTTAAACGAGTGGGAATTCCAGTGCGCCAGGGATTCTCAATATATTCAGGAAAATTGACGACAGTCTACTCACATTTACTGCAAATAATGAATCATATCTCTGACATAATTTGGAATAAATTAACATTTTTATGTTTAAATACTGAAGCGTCACAACTAAAAAAGATTTAAAAATAAGAACACTATTTGAAATATGTTGTTGGCTTGTTTCCAATTTGTTTGAAAGAAAAATTTCTAAAAAAACTTTGTATATTGTATAATTTTAGATTAATATATAAAAATATATATGTAATATCAATTTGCTCAATTCACATTGCATTGAAAAGATTCTAGGCACGGAAAAACTTTGTTGATATAAATTGAACAAATTTCTTCTGTATAGATAGATAATTACTCTACATATTTGAATATATTATATAGAAATTATTAAGCACAATTTTCATAATATGTATATATCTCCAAGGAAATGTAATAAAAATCTGTTTTTATAATTACAGTGCATGACGAAGATCTTGGAACCTATATAAATGTGAATTTTAATTTTGTGTTCAGTTCCTCTTGAGTCACAACGTGGCGACCTTATATGCCTTAAACGTTAATTAGTTAAATTTATTTAGTTACCGAAATGTCAATATTCACTTTCTTTACCATTCTATGTTAGTTTTATTTACTATTACTATTATCTTCAATTTATTAAATTATCATTTTTTTAAAATACGTTTTAATATAAATGATGTTCTGTTAAAGCTATTGTTTCTTCAACACTGAATTTCTCTAGAGCCCAGGTAAGTTATATAAATAAAGAGAATACATGCATAATTAATTTCAATCACATTATGAAATCATTTTTTAGTATACGGAAAAATATCTTGTGTGTTTGTGTGTTTTTCTGATTTTGATAAAACTTATATACATATATTTTCATCAAATTATAGATTTCTGATCCCCCTTTACCTAAAGGTTTATTTGGATCAAATGATTTCGCATTCGATGACCCTATCAATAATGGATTGGCATCTACTATTACATCTGAGATGACACCAACAACGAAGCTTTTACCATCAATTCAACAATGTATTAATAATTGTTTAGCCTCAGTACGTAATAATAAGACGTTTTTAAAAAATACAAATGCAAGAATAAAATGCATAATAATATAAATTATAAATCAGAAATTATTTGTCATATTTTGTATCAGGCAAAGATAACTGACAACCGTCCAATGTGTGGATCCGATTATGTTACTTATGATAATCATCAACATTTTGATTGCGCTCGTACATGCGGAAAAAGTGGTATGGTCATTATAATTATAATATGAAGAAACTTACTAATTAATTTTTAATTTTTAATTTTAATTTTAATTTTTACTTATTTTTGCATTAACTTAATATTTTTGCATTTTTACAGATATTCAAAAAATGTATACTGACAGATGTAGACCATTAAACAAATAAACTCTTTATTTAAGTTAAGTTAAGTATATTTTAAAGCATTCTGTACAAACAACAATTAAAATAATATTTTACAATCTCTTCTACAATACATTTTGTATCTTAAATTTTCTGTTACAATAATAAAGTATAGCTATCGATATGAAATACAATACACATTCATTAATATATTTTTGCAGCAGTTGCATTTATATAATATAATATGTAAGATAAAATAGAATTAAAAATATTCTATGTATTGTATATGCAATAGAAGTTTTGATTTCAAAAATAGAATAGTTTTAGAAATACGATATTAGAAAGGCTTACATTGTTATTTAATATTATTAAATACAATAATTATTATTTTTAAATAATGTACCAACTATACAATTAAATTTAGTTAGGAGAATTATATATGTATATTTCCCTAAATAATTTAATATTCAAAATCAATGGTATTAGAAAATTAACAATTAATTATAACACTTATGAAAATTGACCAATAAATGTGGCAGTAATATGGCAGTTTTGTTATTATACTCTAATTGAGTACACAAAATCAAAAGAACTTATACAATTGTTCATAACTCTAAAAGTTTTTCAGATTTATTGTTCTACTTTTTAAATTTGAAGTTGAAATCCAAACTTTATATGTTTAATATACAAAAGTAATAATGCAATATTATAATAACATTATTCTAATAGAAAAATTTAAAATATTGGTAACGGATTTCTAAAAACTGATCACATTTCGAATTATAGATTGTTCAAACTTCCACTGGCAGTCGAATTATGATCTGCCCATCTGACTCTTCTTGAAACCTCGAAATTCCCTCCATGAATCCCATAAAGATGTCGGGCCAAAATATCGGCCCTATCTTCTTCAGCTTGTGTCGCCAATTTTCGATACTTCACGATTGCTATGACGCAACAAGCAATCAAGACAATTTGGATTATGAGCCAGACGATTAGTAGACAAAAGACGAGTACTGTATTCATACAGAGAACATCTTCAAAGGTTCCTACAAATAAAAAATATTTTCTTTTAATATTGGTGTCAGTTATATTAATTATTAATGTGCTTCAAAACTGTTTTTTACAGAACTGTTCTTTTATATTATCTCTTTCTTCTCATTAGCCACTGGTGGTCCCAAGTTGAAATTTACAGGATGTGTAGAACATATATAGGGGCTACTTCTTCTATAAATTTCATCATGGGACCACCAGTCATTAATGAGAAAAAAAATAAAATGCAATTATAAGGACATTCACCTCCATTGGTTATAAGAAACGTATCTGGTTTTGAATTTTGCCGAGACAGTAAATAATCGGGTTGGATGCTATTGTCTTGAACATAAATCCATGAATGCAAAGGAAGTTCATCAGGAGCAATCCCTGCAGGATCTTCACTTAATTGCTCTACATCTGCATCAGTTGAATTTGTATCAATGGCACGACGTTTTCTGCCATATGATATTTGTCTGCTTTTGCATATGGTCTGAAAAATAAATACAGATTATTAAATGTTTATGTTGAATCTTGAATTGATGATAGTTGAATCTTGAATTGATGATGCTTACCGGTTCACATTTTTCTAAACAGAACTTCACTATAACACTGAATGCAACTCGTTGACTGCTTGAAAACCTGAATGCACTGAAGTTAGCAATCAATGACCGATTATCGATCGGGTCTTTCATAAGTGCAGGAAATACTTCAGAATCAATCGGACAACCCATTTCATCAAGGAGAAGGATGGATGCATCTCCCGAAGCACTACTTGCTACCAAATGACCTGCTTTTATATCATATATCCCTGAAAAAAGATGAATATTGTATTACATTCTCATTTGTTAAATTAGATTTAACAAATTATCTGGTATTTAAGTTTAATTATTTATATTTATTCACCATTAGAAGGTACAATCTCGATTTTGAGTATAAGTTTCTGTCCCAACTTAGTGACTCTCGCTTCTTTCAAGAATATATCTAAAATCTTCATCTGGACAATAGGAGCTTGTGATGAAGTGTTTACTACTGTTGATATAATTGGTGGAATGCCTGCACTGAAATAGAGAAATACGATTATAAAAAACGGTCTTAATTGCTTTTTTATTCATTGATACTTAATAACGTAAAAATAATATTGCAATAATTAATTACTTCGGATCTAGAAATGTAAAACTTGAATGAACGGAAACATTTCTTGGTTCAGGCATTGTACCATCATCCAGTGAACATCCAACTCTCACTGCCTGATCACCTTGTCTTTGAATTATGGGATTGAATTGTACGATAATGGTGGACCAGACGACAGTACGTGTTCTAATAATTAAATTAGTTATTAATAAAATTATTCATTTTATGTATATTAAAATTATTATTCTGACTTTTGCATACTGATTATCATTATCAATTGAATATGCTGGTGTGAGGCCGCAATTCATACTGCTCGTCATCAGATCATCTATTTTTGGTATTGACAAACTGAGTACTGTCTTATTATTTCCATTTCCTTGAATACCGCAATTGTCACTGAATCCACTGGCATACAATCTTCCATGAAAAGGCTCGGATGTACCCAATTCGACAATCATACTCGAATTGGTACATCGTACTTTTACTGAAATAATAACATTTTTTAGATAATTTAACATTTTTTTTACATAATTTAACATTTTATTAATTATCATTCTAATAAAATTTAACATACAGTCAAGACAAGGTTCTCGCTCTTTATAAATTGCTCCAGGCGTGGTGACCAAAGAACTGGCTCCAGCACTTATAGTGTCCTCAGATTGTAAAAGGCACACTGCTCGATTAGTTTTTGGATCAGTAATTAGGGTGTAACTTCTACAAACGAAACCATCTCTACTTTGATCACATCTTTCTTCACACTAAATAGTAAATAGAGAAAATTCTATTTAAAAATTCATTCATTTTAACGAAATTTTCTTATATTTTCACATGGCGAAGATATTTATCTTACTTGTTTAATGTCGAGATCTGGTAGTTTTAAATCAGAGAGAGGTAAGGATAGGTTTCTATATTCGGCATAGGAGCAATAATCAACTTTTGCTGCAAATAAGCATAAGAGATTTGGTGAAAAATAAAATAAATCATCACGAAAGTAATAAATAAATTATAACACTTACAAATATTATGGCACTGACTTTCAAGGTACTCGTCTCTGTACCAAGAGGCTCTATAAGCTTGTGGCCTAATTCCTCTCTCCAGAGAGGAAAGAGCACATTTTCCGACTGTATCTCCTATTGTGAGATCACGACTAGTTCGAAATTGGGCTGATTTACATGATGCTCCTGAAATTTACATTTATAACAGCTTTTCACGTTTATTTTCGAAATGCCATGCATTCTTTTAAATGCTAACAAAAGTAATAATAAAATTGTACAAATTTTGCTTGTACAAATTGACTTGTTTATCCAAGAAAACAATACCTGCTTGGAAACATGTTTCGTAGCATTCTCCTCTGGTCATCAATTTTGGCAGCCAATCGGTGTTGGAATCGATCAAAATTGCTCCTATTGTTCGATCGACTTGCCAAAGTCTGGATTGCTTACATCCCGGTGGAACTGAAAATTAATTTTTTATTGAACTTCTGAACAATAAGTATCTACTTCCACATTAATTATTATTTTAGTCAAATCCTGAATAAGCTATTGAATCTATATACTTCACTAAAATAATTTCGACAACAACGGATACACTAAAATTTGTCTAGAAAAACTATAATTTAAAATTGTAATTGGGAATTTTATTTTGAAGACGACAATAGTAAGGATCCTGCATCGCTCGAAAGAGTAGCGATTCTTTGTTTCTTGACATCAGCATCCATCGCGATTCTATCTACACGTCTTCCGTTGATTGGCAATTAGTTGGCTATTGTCTGGGCCTCAAGTGGGGATAATTATGAGAACGTTCAATGCCCAGACAGTTTTCGTCGTATCAGATAACTTTAACCAGAAGTACGTTAAAGAGAATAAAAGAAAAGTGAAAATATGTCCAGATTGCATTGATTTGCATATCGCTACCTTTTATGCAGATTTTGTGATAAAACGTGACATTAGGTTCCGGTACAAGATCATCACCGTCTGGCTGAACACTGAAGCAACCACTTCTCGCTGCGTCTATGACGAATGCTTTGCAGTTTGTATTTTTACACCTGTTAAGAAACAATTATTCAATAAATCAATACATTCATGTATTGAAAACAAACATCAGAATACTATTAATAATTATTGCTCATCACAAACAAGAGTTAATAGAAAATAATACATATGTGTATGGAATATATTCATGGATGATAATCAGATGTTTTTAATTAATTAATTTTTATTGCATTTAATAGACAAGTTTCCTGAAAGATGTCTTTTTTTTTATAATGTTTTCTAATAATTCTAGAAATCAATGTATACCATCTGTGGTATGTCAGTTATTGTGTCACTTTGAGTTGCAAATTTGACTATTTATATTTAAATTTTCATTGAAATTGTACTGAACTCTCAAGCGGTAATAATTATTTGAATGTTTTTTTCTTGGAAAACACATTATTTTTTGAAACTAGATTTCACATTTACGTTTGCATGAATATTTATAATTCCTGTTTAGAGATTGAGGAATTTGTGGAATATTGAATTATGTTTAAAAATGTAATACACGATATTTTTTATCTATTTGAATTAAAAACTATTTGACATCAATTTTGAACTAAGTTTTTATGAATTGATATTTAAGAAACAATCAACAGGTACCTTTCAAAGCACGTGTTGACAAGACCTTGAGAATTCATACCAACGTATAATACTGAACTCGAATTTATATTTTCCGGCTTCATGTCGATAATCTTTTCCCATCCTGTGTCCAAACAACCCTGAGACGATGCTGAAATATAATTCATATATTCAATTTTTTATTCTATTAATCTCATTTTATCTCGTAAGGTCTGACTCTAATTGACCTTTACTACTGAATAAAATCGCATCCAGTTTTAATCTATGAATTGCTATAAATTATATCTAAAGTACTATTATATCTAAAGAATTATATCAATCTAGAATTGCTTCGAAAAAATTGAATATTAAAAGTTTTATTTCTTGCAGTTAAAAAAACGCAGTTCCAAGAAATGCATATTGGTTGTTGTTCACAGTGCAGTTATTTTTATCACTCGCTGAAATTTATCTTGACTTTAAAAGGCAAAAACTGTGTCAGGAATAATGAAACAAAAACCAAATCTTGAAACTCAATTTTTGATCTACAGGACATAAAAATCGTATCTCTATCTATTCGCAGTTGACATAATAAATTGTTTTATTTATTTATTAGTCGTAAAAAAGAATACTTGATGAGGATGGAGACTTACCTATCCTGATAATCCTAAAGAGAACAATCACGCCGACCAAGCTAAAAGTTTTCCTCATTTTTGATTTTTTTCACCCTTTGAAAGATCCTAAAAGTCAATTTGTCTCAGTCACGCTTGGTTCGACGTGATTTTGTATCTGCTCATTGTTGACCACTACAATCGCTGGTCGTCATCCACAAATCCCATTACATAACAGCCCGGCTACACGTGGTACATGGACAATCGTTTTTCTACTTCTCATATATTTATCCTTATGCAGAATATTCCTAGAGATTTATTCAAAGTCTTTCGTTCTACAAACAACACAGTTTTTTCACTTAACTACACTCTTTAAAATTACTGATATTAAGTCTTATTTAAAATGAGAATTTAATTAAGTCAATTAAAGGACATGAATATAATAGTATAAATAACTGAAGAAGCAAACGGCTTCAGAATTGTTCTATTTATTGAAAAACGTCCAACACGAACTATTCGAAGATCTGACTGACTTGAAAAAGTGAAATCACTCGGAACATTAAAATTATTATCGAATGTACACGAAGGTGAGCGATTAGCCCGCGAATAGGACTCATCGCATGTGTGTTTTTATGTAAAACCGTCTTTATCAAATCGAAACTAGGTCAGTTTTCGAACTACATTTCAATAAAAGTAACATCTGTGTAAATAACAATCATCGGGTTTTTGGGTCTTTCGTGACGTACTTTATACTAGTTTTTCCAACAGGTGCATGAAGGAAGAATTAAAATCCTGCTGATCAAATAGTTCGGCATTTATATAAAACAGAACAAAATTGATCCAGTTTTTTTCTTCATTATTCATAATTTTATATTCAAAATTGACATCTCATTTAAAAAAAATAACTAAAATGAAAAATAATGAAAATTAATCTGCACTCGAACTTTTCACACACTCACAATTGCAGAATCCATCCAAAAAAAAGAGGACCAAGAACTTATTTGAGGAATTTAATTGATGAATTTAATTTCTTTAGATTTTCACTATTTATAAGCTTTTATTTTATTTTTTTTATGAATTGAGAAAAAAATGAGTAAAAAGACATTTATCGCATGAAAAACGAAACCGAAAGTGTTTTGAGCAGGGGCCGGATGGGCCCAACGATCGGACTCGTACTGAGAGTCTATGTGGGCAAATATCTGACTGCATTGTCGTAAAAGTGAAGAGGTGCTCGCACATTGACATGACACATCTCCTACCTCTCCACGTTTTTCATGTATTTTTTTATGTAGACTGTACATGAGCCTCTTAATATACCTACACATGCATTTGCGTACATGCTCACATTTACGCACAAAGTCACTCATGCAAAAATACACGATATATATGGAGATGATAGTCATATACGTATACAAGAAGATGCATTGACACAGGTCGATTCCGTAACCATTATAATACTCGTGTGCCAATCCTTCCGCTAAGGATGATCATTAGTTATTGTCTATAGCTATTCATTATCTTTTGGACACGCGACATGGAACTCGTTAGAGGAAGAAACAGAATATTTTCATCAGTTTTGGGAAGTATGATTACTTAGTAAAGTTTACAGAAGACATTTTTTACTGAAATTATTTACTCAAAATATTTCAAGTTGGATATATGCAAATTGCATAAGAATGCAAATAACATTCCTTTTATATTATTGAATACTTATAAGTCTTTCCATAAAAGTGTAAATTGTATGCTGATTCTTGAGTTTTAAAGAATGCATCATTTTATTGTACCTCAGAGGAAGTAATAAGTAAAAAAAGAAGGGTGGCTTGTGCACGCTCGAGGAACTTTGGCGAAATAAGCAGTGATCATGAACACGTGTTTTAATCTACACCTTGAAAAAAGGGATGTCGTGATTCTTAGATAAGAATTCAAATTATAAAAAATGAATAAACAAAAATATTTAAAAAACAGATTGCATTAAATATTAAAATATGATAAACATTGAGAAAGAATTCGCGACAAACATGATAATAAAGGATAGATTTATGGTTAGAGTAAAGTGATACATAATAAATGGTTATAGAAACAATATAGTCAGCTACTAAAATTAAACTAGGATGGGCTCTTGCAGATGAAGATATGCGATTAATTGATTATCCTCATCAGGATCAACACGTTTCATCATTCTGGAATTCCATTGTAGAATCATTATTGTCTTTCGCAACTGCAAAACAAAATCTACTCTTATTATATAACATTTAGAAAAATAATTAAAAAGTTACACGCGTGCAGGTATCTACGAGAGACTCATATTTTCACTCTGTCGATTACTCGATCCGCGACTCGAGAGAAATCAATTTTCAATGGAATTTGGGACAATATTCCTTAGTTGCTTAAAACATTGTAATTCATGCTTTTGTCTTTTCAAATAAAGATACTTTCTATCCGGTTTCAAAATGGTAAAAATTCGAAGGAACTCTTTTAAAAGCAGAGTTCAATAATTTATGCCGCACTGAGAAAGCAAATCATTGTAAACAATTTCTCCTCTACACGGCTTCCTGACTTCATTTCCACTTACCTTGAACACTTAACAAGCAGCGTCTTTGTATGCACGCGTGCGTCTCTTTATTACGTACTCTGATCGTCTGGAGCACGTCTCGAATGAGCATTGCGCAAGTTAGTATGATCAGATTATCGTATAATATCTCTGTATTTGTATTACGTTACTAGTAGAATATTAATTTTCTCGACATTTTTGTAAAATTCATAAGAAGATTTGCCAAACTGAGCAACAAGCAAACTCACTTGCAATTTCAGACATCCTTGAAATACTTAATTTTCGACATTTGGATTTCCAAGATGATAGTCTAGGTCACTGAAAGATAATCAATGGTTTAAAAATTAATTTACCATATCGATATCCGAAGGTCGAAGAAGCGCAATTTTGTTGAGTCGTAATTACCATTGCGCACTTGCGCACGGTCGGTTTCCCATGAAAATTGTTCATTTCGAAAAAAAGTGTCGTAACGACCAGCTGCTTTAACTTTAAGTATTATTCGTTTGGGCGCCTATCCATCGAGTTTGAAATAAATTCTCCTCTGAAGCTCCCTACTTTATTTCACTTTTCACGGCCTTTTAATTTCTAAGCCAGCAAAGCGCATCGGCCGCACGTGTTAGTCTCTTAAACCGGCTAATATCCACAAACCGATTTTTACATGGGCTTTTGATCTAGAAATGACATAATTATAAAATTACATTTTGTTCTTTTATTTATGACTCTGAGAGCAAAAACTCTAGGATAAATTTTGTTACTATTGCTTTTGCCGTAAAACTATAAAAATAATTGACGAATTTTTTGTTTATCAAAGGCTTGTCATCAGCAATTAAAATTACTGTTTGCAGAAAAACATGTCCTATGCTTTCTGTCGCAATAAACAAATTATTGTTAATAAAACAATGTTTTTTGATGAGATCTTTGAAAAAAAAGAATTACATATGAAACTTTAGCCCAATTGAAATTAGCGTTAGATTCTCACTTTGTTTTTTCCGTGGTTTTCTGTGGACCATAATTTTTCAATTGTAGATATGTAATTGCTAGAATAATATTGCTATAGATAATACTTGGGGTAAAACAGTAATATCTCCTTTTCGCATGTTCCAAATTTACATTTGCATGATCTAGTATGTAACTTGAACCTCATTGTTTGTAAAAGTAATTCACTGTAATTACTCACTTGAAACGTAAGTGAAGAAACGTATCATATGCTGAGATTCATTATAAGAATGAAGAGATTATTGCTAAAGATAAAAAACAATAAGGAGTCTAAGTGAATGGTATAAAAGTAGAATAATTATTTTACTCAAGTATTAACATCATATTTATAGTGTAAAATCATCATTCTCACGATTTATACATTTATAAGTGAAAGTATATATATATGGATGAGCTTGTCTTTCTTTATAATACTGATAATGTATTTTATTATTAGTACTGTATGAGCTTCGATGAAGGTTTATCTAAGGGATAATAATAGCAGAAAGTTAATGATAAGATTATAGAGCTCAATTGGAGGACGTCACTTTCTAATTAAGGGATTCAGGTTCGGAACTAGTACATGGAAATTAATTACACATAGAAAGGTAAAAGGCTCGAGGACGAATCTAGAGGACGAGCGAAAATCGGTTCATGGCTTTGTGCACTTTGTACATAATTCCGATTGCTTTTTGTTTCCCATCCTCTACCTTGACATTCTGGTACATCATAAACGTATCATACTAGAATCAGTGCAGTGCAATAATAATGCGTATGTACAGAGCCACGATGCGTGTACACGGAAACCTTCATGCATGTGCGACCTACGACATCGTGACAATTAGAGGCTCGTTTTCTATGAGAAAATAATTATCCTCAAGATTACACTTTTTTCTTAATTAAAATAAATTACACATTGCTACAGAAAGTAATCATGTGAGTTTCTTTCACTTTTAATTATTTCCAAGTTCGTCGTTTTCTTAATAGAAAATCTGAGTATGAATATATATATTATAATATATATATATAATAA